>OFHS01004312.1:2702-14341 GCA_900245855.1 Calvadosia cruxmelitensis | reverse complement strand
ACTTATTCATGTGCCGATTATTTTACCGATTATTCAATATAATCGGCCGATCACCGATTAGAAAAATATGGCCGATTAATCGGCCTTACCGATTATTTTCCGATTAATCGGCTCATCCCTAAAAGAAATAGTCCTGGTGTCTCGTAAATCACAGTTGGACTTGGTGACGAGTAGATTTTGGTGTATATTTAGAATTTGTATATAAATAACTCACAGGGAGAGTTTTAAATCGAAAACCACTCCAGATAGTTTATATTAGGTAGAAGGTTTGATTCAATCCCAACGTTATTGCTATTTACCATCTAAGGCGTGTAAAAACTGTTGATTTATTAGAAAATTTGTGACAAAACGAAAATGAGATTTTTTATCCTCTGTGGGAAAATAAATACAGTAAATGTTATATAAACCCAATACAGCTGAGATTGGTCTCAGATGACGCACTATTAAGCGGGCTATCCATTCATATATAGCATGATAGATTTGCTGCTACACATGTGGAGATATCAGCCGTAGATCATCAACAACAATTACACAAAGGCGCGCGCATCCGGAAATTATGTCCAGGCTAAAAAAATATCCAGTAGTGAATGAGTTAAACAACATTTTTTGTCAGTCCATTTGGAGCCAATATGTACAAATTTGCGCCAACTCCAAGGCGTGAACATCCAACATAAAACTGGCCGTGGGAAAAGCATGACGACTTTAAGTTTAAACCAACAACTTTTAGGGTTTGGCCTTGCGCTTTGTTCACAGTCATAGCAAAGCTGACACAAATAGGGAATTGCGTTCTTTTGAACTCAATTGGTGTGTCAGAAGGAATGAGGGGAATGCGTGGCAGAAAACATCTTCACCAGAGTATGTTCCACTCATGATTGTGGCCCCATAACATTTGCCATCAGTCTTTTGACTGTGAGTCGTGTGCCATTGCAAAGTCTGAGGGATTCAGATTTCGCAATAGCATGATTGGGGCACCAATCTTCAACAACAAATTGTGCAGAGGCATTCCAGCTGGCTGCAAATAATTTAGAAATTCTATTGGACAATGAACCAACTGATCAATGTCTGCCATCGTATATCAACTGATTTGTAGGACTTGACATCACCCTGAATATGCGTCAGCTGTGCCTCATTGATCTTGTCGACTTCAGCATTTGTGGGTGCAAGAATTGCCCTTTCTGCTAACCAGTTAATTGAATTGACATTGTCCGCCAAGCAAGGAAAAACACTTCTTTCAAGCTCGTGAACGTCATCTACCACAGTGCCGCAGGGCACTTGTATTAGCCAGACTTGAGCACAAATCCTTCATGAATCTATCCACGGCTTCAAAAGCAGTCTTGTGGGACATCGTGCATTCCTCCCAGACAATCAAGGCACAGTCTTTGAGCACTCTAGCTTTGCTGATGACTTGGATATTGCACATTTGGCATTATCCAGCTTCAAGCTCAGTTTGAAAGCCGAATGGGCAGTTCTTAGAAGGGTTGCAGCAATTCCAGACGATGCAGCAGCAATTGCTATTTCCCCTGCTGCCTGACCTTTGCTAGAAGGAGGATGGTCAAGAAGGTTTTTCCGGTTCCTACTGGAGCATCTAAGAAGAAGAGACCACCTTTCCCTGCCTCGATTGCTGCCAAGAGATGAAGATACACGATCTCTGATCATTGTTCAACTTTGGCTCATTTTCTTTCACGAAGTGTTGTAGCACAGCAATGTCGAAGGATGTTTCTCTGACGTAGTCTGCTCCAAAATGCTCATTGTTGACTGTCGGTGGAGATGGAAGACCATAATCAGAAAGAGACTTTCCTCCAAGGCCAAGCATCTTCTCCTGCAGGTTTGCTAATGATTTGTTGAAGATGACTTCATTGAAACTTGCTTCAGGAAGCTCCTGCCTCGCCTGATGCAGGAAATCTTCACTCAAGCCTTCTTTGTGAGACTCCCACATGTCCAACGGGTCCTTCAGGCCACACATGCAAACCATTGTTGCAAAAAGAGTCCTCAGTTGTGAGGGTGACTTGCTCGTTTCAGCTTCTTCCAGTGCAGCATCCCAATGTCCGTCATCTTCTAGCATTCCTCTCTTGTTGCATGCTTCAGTGAAGGTCGAGCATACAATTCCGTCAACTGTATTAAGATCATCAAATGACGTTGGACCTCGAACAATGTGAAGTAGCATACGCAGGCAGAAGCATTCAACCTGGCTTGGATGAATTGTATAAACTCATCCCAGAGCTTCACCTTCTCTGACACCAACGAATCCATCAACACGTTGACCTTGAACTCTGCGCTTCCAGACTTCCTGAGGGGCACACCAAGTAAAGTACTTTGGAACATCCGAGTAGAGCAGAGTTTTTGCAAAATTATCTCTTTCACAAAGATTGAAAAAGGCTGTTAGTGTTTTATCTGGAGGACTTTGCGCTCTCTGGGCGGCATTGTCTTGTGTATAATAAACTCTCTGAAAATTTTCGAGGTGAACAGCAAGATGCTCAACTTTTGGCGACCTTTCGTGGATTGGAAACTTGAACAGCCTCCATGCTGCCTCATTGCTACTGATGTATCTTGCACATTTGTGGTTTTGGTTCTCATCGTCCTTGTTGACAGTGGTGCCGATCACAGCGATATCACTTCCCTTGTGCACATACTTGCAGATGTATTTAATTGATTTCACACTGTTGCAATATTCGACATTAATGTGAGCGTTGAAGATCTTCCCAGGAGTGGATTGTAAGGAACAATCCAAGTGTTGTTAATCACAACTTCATTGCCACTGATCATTTTGATGAATGAGAATCCTCCATCCTGCGGCTTCCTTCTTCTGTACTGAGGATACCCATCACCACCAGAAATCGTTTGATCCACAAATTGCTTTGGGAATGACTTCTTGCATTTGCCGTTTTCCATGCAAGGAGAGCTGTGATTGATGGTCCCGCAAGGTCCATGCATCATCTGACTTTTGACCGTTTCCAAAAGTTCTGGATCCACTTCTGAGCTTGGAAGTTCAGCAGAGATGAACAGGTCGATTTGACTTGCATGAAGCTTTTCTGTCAGCCAGTAAAGCATATGAGCATGTGGTAAGCCTCTTTTTTTTGCCATTCGATTGTATATAAAATGCATCATACTTTTCCAAAGATCTCACTCTTTACAATAAGATTTTTTGCCGGAAGACACCGGAAACAACATCGTGTCTGTGGGTTGCCTGCTGTCCGTTCTCAAGGTGGTTTGCTATTTCAGACCATTTTGGGTTACAGGTGAACGTAACAAATAAATCAGGTGTCCCGTAATTTCTAACATAGGTCATGGCATCTTGTGTCTGTTGTTGCATATCTCTTGGTCCTCCTGTGAAGCTGGAAGGTAATATAACTTTTTGACCAGTATCATCTGCAGCTCCTTCGGCAGACAGTGCATCTCTAAGGTGAATGTAGTTTTCTGCTCTCAATTTTGTTTGGTTGAGGGATATGTACAGCAACCTCTTGGACTCCACTTTTGCATACATGTCAACCATAAATTGGCTTAGGACATTTCGGAATTGGAGGATGTGGTTGCTCTGCCCAGCTCGTTTCATGAGCCTGTACGCGTAGAAAGCTGCACATGATACCTTCCCCTGTCCTCGCTCTCCGGTTGCAGGATTTCTATTTGGAATTCCGAAGGAATATCCATCTTCTCCTTGCCAGAACGTAAGAGGGTACTGCAGTGCATCATAAGAGCGATGTGTTTCTGAAATTCTGGTGCATGCCCCTGATGTTTTGGCTAGAATGATATCTCTAGAACCATGTTCCGCGTCGACTGTGAGAATGGCCACTTCGTCAACAATGGGTGCGTTGAGCCGTCTCTCGTGCTCTCCAGTGGGGCGCTTATCAGCAAAGAAGGCAACTATCTCGCTCCGATGTACTATCTTATCAATAGCGCATTGAAATATTCCACCAATGCGCTGTGAGTATGAATCATACGCTGTAATGGGACAATGATTTCTGATACATTGAGATGGTTTCGGCATCCATGGGCAACTTCATATCTCCTTTGACATTCTTTTTCTTCGTCTCGTATGAAATAAATCTGAACGAATTTCGGATCGTCACCTGGTGCTGGTAGCAGAGAGCCAAACTGATGGTATACTTGACCGTGCACCTTGAACGTCGATGGAGAGTCCGTTGGACTACAATTATTGTCACAACCGAACTAAGTCATTTGGAAGCATGAATTGTAGTTTCTAAGTTTGGACAGAAATTCCTTGGAAGTGGGCGTTTCTCCACTGAGGAGAATACTTAAAGGCTCGGGGGGAGATTGCAGGGGTACTAAATCCACTTTACCATTTCCGCAACACATACCTGGGGCCTCACCTTTAAATTTTAGGGTATGACAATGAATGCAGAGACTACTCATGTCACCGATTGATACAATGTCCGTGTTGCTGTAGTTAATGTCAGGATAGTAGGATAGAACGGCTTTATACCAATGGTATCTGCTTACCCGTCTATTCGCAATATTCCTTCGGCTGGTTGCACGCCTTGCTTCTCTTTGTGGTGTCGCTTCGTGTAATCGAGCGTCAGCAGTTCTCGCCTGATTTCTGGTCCGTCTTTGGGTTCTTTGTGGTGTCGCTTCGTTTAACCTTGTGAGCCCAGCAAGATCGCTGAGAAATAAGAGCTGTGCCGGGGGGATTTGCGTCTTGTTGTCAAAAGTCACGCCTCAACTTTAAAACATAAAATTGGCCTAGAATCATTAGTCGTATCTTAAATTGATTTTCAGCAAAAATATGTGGAAATCATTACTCTGTCTAATGACTTTGTCTTCTCCGAATTTTGTTTGGTGAAATTTACAACACGAATGGTTTTATTCTCGCGCTACTCTCGAGAGGCAAAACCGTGCACCTTCATCACGCGTCCGAGACACCTCTATTGTTCTTGCGCAAACACCGTCTCGTTGCTATGGAGATGAGACAGTTGACGACTTTCACAGCGGAGGTCAGGTCGCGGTTCTTTTGTTATGCGATCTCTGCTTGTGAAACGTGAGAGCTGACTGTTTTGGCGGGCAGAGCACTTCCTCGAAAGAAGAAACTGTTTTCATTTCGTCGCTTCTTATTCGAAGTGGCTACTAGGCGAAAGGCTCGCCAGTTTACCCAAGAAAACATACATGAAATTGTTCTTCACAAACAAAAGATTTGCAAGCCAAGATTGCCTTGTTCGGGAGCTCTAAATTATAAGCATTCGGGCGAAGCAAATCACAGTGCAATTTCTTTGGTTCTTTCGGAAAGAATGCCATCATTCGAAACTGAAAGCTAGCAACATTAGTGCAAATGAGAGCGAAAACCTGCTTTCCTAAGTTTCCTTGTTGAATTAATTGAAGAATTGTCGTAGCAGATGTCGGCAGTGCGAAACTTGGTGACACTTTCCTTTGTTCAAGAGGTAGAGACAATAGGCCAGACGCGCTTCAAGTTACGACAACACGACGCGCAGCAAGTTGCGGCCGAGCACGAAACGCATTTGATTTTGCCGCATTTTCTCTAAATTTTGCAATACAACGACCCAAGTGATTCAGTCTATTTTGATAGGCCTCTCTTTTAGCTCTAAAATGAGACTAAAACTACCGCTGTACACAAACAATAGCGCCTGCAACAAAGCAAAGACAAACGTTGCTCTGTTCTGGTCACGAGAGTGGCTTCCCGTACGCAAGGGAAATGGTCGATTTGGTCGCCAGAGTGGCTTCCTGGGCTCAAAAGGTTAATAGAGCGTCTGCAGTTCTCGCCCGATTTCTGGTCTGCCTTTGAGTTCGTTGTGGTGTCGCTTCGTTTAATCGAGCGTCTGCTGTGTGGTATCGCTTCATTTAATCGAGCCTCAGCAGCTCGCTCTCTATTTCTCGCTTGCCTTGAATTTCTTTGAGGGGTAGATTCGTTTTGCTTCTCTGCAGCCTTTCTTGCTCGATCAGCTGACAGACGTCTACGCCGTGGGGACGGAGAGCGATTGGAATCAGACTCCTCATCAACGACAGCTGCTTGAAAACGCTCTGAGCTCTGTGTTTCATTATTTTTCTGCATTTCGTCTCCGTCTCATAGCAAGTCCAGTTGCAGACGATCGACCAAGTGATGATCTTTTTCTTCTCGGCATTGCATTGCGCGTTCGGCGTTTACCTCGAAAATCTGAAATTTGTGTGTTAGTATTTTCCAGCGGCTTGCTGAGATGCTTTTGTGATTTTCTTATTCTCTGAACGACCACAAACGTTTTTAGCGGCTTATATTGTAGATGAGATGCTTTTGCGATTTCTTATTCTTCTAGTAATCACAAACGTTTTCAATGAAATATTGCTTCAGAAATTGGCATTTAGCGACCGGCGTTACTTTGAGCAAACGGAATATGAAGATTCCTGCTGGAACGGGACTTTATGACTGACAATAATAAAGAGAATTTGACTTTACGACAGACAACGATAATTTGATTCATAATTTACCAATAATTTGACAGAGATTTGCAACCCATTCTTTTCACAAATTCTGTTTATCACGAAGTAGAAAACAAAAGAGATTCAATCCTGAAACCAAGCTTGAAAGACTGTAAACATAGATAACAATTCCGAGTGTAGTCGGAGCGATCTCCAGGCTTGTAAATAAAACTTCGTAAATCAAATGAGAGGATGCTTTGACGCAATTTGACTCCAGGAAAAATGAACAGGCATAATGTAGTTGCCCCACTTGGTTTTGAAACAATGGCGAATGATCCACCCGTTTGAAGATAGCGTAGAATGAGTTCTGCAAGCAAGAAACGATGGGGGCAGGTTTGCAACATTGTCAACATTATGTTCGACTTTCGAAAGCAAGCGCTGTTTGCGGTGTCTTGTTGCAAACGGCGTTTTGATTGGCTGAACGAATCATTTGGAACAATAGGGAGAGCACGTGAGCGGGAGCAGCTAACCGTGACTCGACGAACAAACAAAATGTCGTTGAAGCCGCAAGAGGCGCGAGTGCAGAAAAAGAAAATCTTCCTCTAGCTTTGAATAGAGCACGACATTGGACATTAAAGTAAGCCTAAAACCCAACCATATAGCTGGAGAACATTGTTGTAAAATTTGGTGAACGTGCGTTATCCGTGGAGGGTGTGAATCGATAACAACGAAGTGCGGACACACACACACACACAAACAGTGCGGCTTATATTATAGACATAACATGATATAAATGTAATATAATATAAAAATCATTGTTATTATATTAATATAATAATCATATTAATGTACTGTAGTATTATGGTAGTCTTTTTATTGTCAATATTATTCAGATTTATCGATTGATATCTAATCAATTTTAATTATTGAATTAGTATCAAGTCAATAAGTACTATTATCATTATTAGAAATCAAATCGAAGCAAATTATTAGAAATGTATTTATTTGATGTTTTGTTTCAGCTGCGTTATACGGTACAATTTAATCAATCCACGTCTACCTTTCAGTCTCACCTGTGGCGTTATGAAAGGCCTTTTTGTTTATATATCCTCAGTATCTGTCTTTCATTTTTCAATGTTCCTCATCACTAGCTGATCATTATAATTTTTCAATACTAATCCACGAGTCAGCGAGAGCTTCTATCCTTCAATGTGCAACCAAGAACCTGTTAGATATTCAATTCAAGCAACTGTTTCTCAGTTCTAATGTTTTTCAAGTTTTCAGGGAAGTCCTTCAATAGAATTTGCAAAATGCAAACGGAAACATTTCCCAGAATTTTTTTCCCAGGACCCAAGGAATCTGTTGCGATGCCCTAAATGTTTATATGTATGGCTCACTTTTGTTAGTTTCCATAAGTTGAATTTGTGCTTACTTGTTGACCTGCGTTTTGCTGACTTCTTGTTGTGTCTAAGTTTGCTGTGTGCATATTGTGAAAACTAATTTCTAGCGGAAAAAAATCTAGTGAACTAGTTTTAGAAAAAGTAGTTCTCGTTTCTAGCGAACTAGTTTTTTGAAGCTGGTTCTAGTTTTAGCAAACTAGTATTATTCAAAACTAGTTCTACTTGTAGCGAACTAGAAAATAAATCTAATCAACCCACCCCTGGGTTTATTGTTAGTCAAGTCAACAAACAGAGGTTGCAGTTAGAGAATTTATCGCTTGTAGTGGATTTTCACATCACCTTACACTATGAATCCAAAACCATGTGAAAACCATGTGAAAACCATGTGAAATAGGAAGCACTATGCGAAAAACCATGTGAAATTTCAAACACCATGTGAAAAATCATGTGAAAAACCATGTGAAAAACGTGTGAATTAGAAAACAGTGTGAAAAACCATGTGAAAAGGGCACTTTTCACATGGTTTTTCACATGATTTTCACATGGATTTCACATGGTATCAGTTCATAGTGTTAGAACTCATTGAATTTGTGCTGTCCCATTTTATCTTACTCTATCTCTTTTGCCATTCATTTTCCATCTGTGAAAAATAAACCCTGATGACACTGTTTTAAGGATTTGATATTCTATTTAATATTTTTGTTTTATTTTTGTCTTTAATCGATAAAGATTGTTTGATTGCTGGTTTGACATGAAAGGTCCCTTGGAACACTTTGTTGATCAACATTTGTTCCCTTGTCTTTAGTATTTAATTCGACACCAATTTCTTGTTCTGTCAAGTTTGCCAAGATCTTCTTCAGTATAAAATGTTGTTACATTGCTTATAGTTGTGATTTACCACCTACACGGCACGTTGATGATGAACAGAAAACAACAAGGACCTTTATGCAATGCCATGCCATACCAAAAAAGACAAGGGAGAGGGTTAAAATGAAAGGTTTGTGTTTACCAAGTCAGAATCATATGTTATGGTATTTGTCAACAGCGTTAGTGATCATTATAATCATTTCATAAAATCTGCAAGTTTCCAGCAAGATCTTCTGTGTCTATAACTAGTGCTAGTTGTGCAATCAGGTTTGTTCAACGATTTCTGCAATGAAGTTAGGTAGATATATCCGCAATCTGATCCAATTATTTATTCACCTGACATTTGTTATTTTTCGTCTTAGCTGGAATAGGTCATTGGAACCTGTAAATAACTTTGAAGTGGTAAATTCATTGACCTATTAGATATATAGATTTTTATTTGACCATCATAGCAATGTTAATTGCCATAAATAATGTTGTGAAGAAGGAATACATTGTTTGAACGATGGTCCAGGGTCGTGGGGATTCCTAAATCAGTGTAATTAATTACAATTACAATTCCTTTTCATCAAAGACAATGTATTCCAATTCCAGTTACTTTCTTCAAAAATGTAATTAATAACAGCTGCAAATTACTTGCCATAAGATGTAAGTAATTACCGAAGTTTCAAATTACTTTTTGATTTTCCATTACTATTGGTCATTCTGTAAAGGGAAAGGCTTGCATCTACAATTTATTGATTTATAACATTGTTGGTTGGTCAAAGTTTTACACATCCTGAACTTCCCTGAGGAAGTTTTGGTCGTAACATGAATGAAAAATGGCGTCTCCTTCCATACAGTCATGATTTAAACATTCTGGACGTGGGGAACAAAATGAGCAGAGTTGACTCCTGTCTAACTCTATGCACCTTGGATATCATCTTTGTCTAGATGCAATTTACAAAACAGTAATCCGTAAGCGCCAAAAGGCATGCAGAAAATGCTTTCGTTTAGAAATAATTGTCTTTTAAATAGGGATGAGCCAATAATCGTATCAGTATTTGTATCGGTTGACATATCGGAGATATTTTAAGCTATCTTTCTGAAAGGCGACAGCAAGTGAAAGTCGGAGGAGAAGTGTCCGAGTGGCTGAATACTCCATTCGGTGTCCCTCAAGGAAGTATCCTTGGACCCCGCTTCTTCAACATATTCGTCAATGACCTGAGTATGTGCCTACGGCACTGCGATGTGAGGCAATATGCAGATGAAACGACGATATACCACACGGGATGTAAAATGGATGAGATCATGAGTGAGTTGAATGAGGACCTATCATCTCTAAGTCAATGGTTAGAAGAAAATCTGCTAGTACCCTTTGAGGACCAGGAGTGCTTATCCTAATCCAATATGGCTAAACCTTTACCAGTGCAGTAAGAATAGCCTATTTAGACTGTTGCCACAAAAATTTTAATTTTTAAATATTCAGGTGCTATTTTTACATGACCCAGGACTCACAAGTCCCGACAGGCTTTTGAGAGCCAAATTTTATGTGAAAACATGAAAGATCACATTGTGTTTCAAGTAAACAAGAGCACTTAGGAGGCTTTACATGCATGAATTTGGCTTCACTCAACATCAAAATGAAGATACAACTATAAAGAAACACTGCAGAGTTAATTATTGTATACATACATATTGTACGCAAGTATAAGATGAATACATAATTATGCAAATGTATACAATTCGACAGAATGCTACAAAACGTTTTCTTTTCATTGCAACACAATTGAACTGTGCAAGTTGTGCATTTCTTCTTTCGCCTTGACTTGACACCATTCTTATAGAGCACAGCTCACATTGACCACGCCTATTGGCAAATTCTACCCATTGGAATCCTTTGTTCTCTAATCTAATACCGTCATCTGTCGGAAAGTTAGAGCCTCTGTTTGTTTTACATGTTTGACTCACACTACATGAAGTAGGTCTTCCAGGCATGTGTGGTCATGACTTTTTGATGAGTGCCTGACCTACACTTCTACCAAAATCATGTGTGTTGATGCTATTGTCTTCACGTATCTTGTGGGCAATACAGGCGTTCATTAGGTAGGGTCTACTAATCCAAAGAAGATCCTGTTGAACTGAGTAGTTTTCTGTAGTCTGTGACCACATGTGGGCAAACAACTGCAATGCTCATGCAATCCTGTTGCTTTCTTGTAGCTTTGACTCTTCAGTACCGTGATAATTTGACATCAGGCGTATGGCCATGTTGTCCATCTGTTTGTAAACAATGGTCCCCTGGTCTAAAATCTTGCTATCAGAATAATCAGAGTCGCCTCTTCATTTTTCTGATATCAAGCAGTCCCACTGGCATATATGATTGTGTTGTGCGAACCGTGGTACATGCATGAGCACTGTTGACAGAAAGATCTTCCAATTCCGGACGGACAGTGCCGTACTCATCGCTGATGTATGATGTCATTCCTGCCTTGATGGATGATGAACCTGAAGATGTAGCCATAAGCATCTGCTCAAATCCACAATGCATGCCCTCAGTTGTTTCATTGGCTACGTGGGGTTGTGTTGCTATAGTGAGCTCCTGCTTTTGAATAGTATCAAGTATCATGCTCTTTCGAACATGTTGGTGTCCTCAATCAAATGACCGTCAAAGTAATTCAGGAAGTAGTCTGCAGGTGTACTGCAATCAGCAAAGGATCCTTCCGCTGGTCCTGCAAAGGGAAATGCAAGAATAGATATCAGCCCTCCATTATCAAAACTGAGCCGTTGCCATAGCCAAACATAAACCATACAGTTTGTAGTTGTTCTCAGGCTTATACTGCACAGTGATCTATACTGCAAAATGAATGGCTTAGAAGATTGACAGCAGCAAATAATTGCGTTACATAATTACATCAATCTGAAGCACACTAATCACATCTGATCACACGGATAACATTGGATTACCTCTGCTAAATGGAATGACACAGATTACGCTGTAGCTTCCTTCTTTTTCCACTTTTTTACAAGTCATTTAGG
>OFHS01004311.1:0-10341 GCA_900245855.1 Calvadosia cruxmelitensis | reverse complement strand
TCATCTCTTTTTTCAAATACAAATGTTAATTAAAAAACACTAATATACTAAACGATTACAACATAACATATAACATATAACATATTGTAACATAGTTGTAGCTTTACTTTAATGTAAAGGGAAATTCACAGCCCACTTAAACGTAGTCATCAGCACTCTATCACATGTTCAGGTTGTTGCTTAATGTTATTATTGTTATAATTCTGTTCAACTTTAACATAAACGTAATGCATGTCCGACATTCAACGGCTTGGAAGTCACAAGCACTGCTGGAATCAAACATGGCAGAACACTGTACCCTTGTTACCAGGATATTTTGTCATCGTTTTGGATCTGCTGAATACGTGGACTCGAGTAGGCCTCTTTAAAGATAGATTTTATAACTAAGAACCAGATTGCAAGTTACTATGTAATATTTATATGCAGTTTGGTAATGTGCAATGGCCATCATTCTGTAAAACGTGCCTGTATATAATGGAAACTGTCGAGGGCAACTCAATCCAGTAAGCCACGCCAACGGAATATGAGACAACGTAAAGTACACGAGGATGATTATGATCGCTCTACGAGTATTATTCCTTCCGCTATTTTCTATCGGCTCTCCCACGATAACAACGAACATTTTCTAGTCAACCTTTCCTTGTCAAAGTTTCCTTAACGTTAAGTAGGTAGTAGATAGGACTTAAAGTGGATTTGCATAATTACTAAACTGTCAAACACGATTGAATGTATAGAAAACAATACAAAGATCGTCCCATTCTTGTGCGACTAAATAACGACACTGTATAGATCTAATGGGTTGAGGTAAGCAACGTGCTCTGGAGAAACTTCAATATAACGAGTGAAGTTTCCTCATTCATATTTTTGCCATAGTGTCCGTTGCTACAAGCATCTAAACTACCTTTTCCTACGGAGCGTGAAAGCCCTCGTGGACTGCACGTTGTATTTCACTTGAAAGGAAAGAAGACAATTAAGATTTGACGGAAAAATTCTTCTCACCTGTCCAAAGACATTAAAAATATGACGCTGTATGGGGTCCATGCGCCATATTAATTTAACTGGTTAAGAACCAGTGAATTCAACTGCACAGTACCTGTTATCCGCAAGATACTTAGCATTGAACATCGATGTGACGTAGTAATTCTGAGAGCCACAGCTCGTCAATTCTACTTTTGGGTAATAAAAAAGAAAATCCAGACACATTTCATCGACGGTTCTCACTCCCCCCTGAAAAAGAAGATCATCAGCAAAATAATCATGTATTACTCTTACAGGATTGTTTCTAAACTCATAAATGCAACAGGCACATTGAGTTTACTTCAGAAACTACAGTATAACTCGCAAAACTAACAATGAACAAATTCATTGAGTTAAGTCAAGTATACAATCATTGATGCAAAACTATTGATACAGTAAGTTTTATTAAATGAGCAGAGCATGTAAATAATGCAGTAAACGAAAACACAAGTAAACAGTACTTTTCTGATGGCTATGGGTAGGAAAAGATGCAAACAAGTATAACCTAATTGTAAACTAAATCTACACTATTCTTAAAATAATTAATAATTTAAACGATGGCTATAAAAGATCGTCCCGCAGACTCCACTTCACCATAATTATATCTCTAGGCTTGGATCCAGAATCTTCTAGCTCGCTTTTCAGCAGCATTTGAAGATTCTGGTATCTATTTAGCAGGGATACAAGTTGCCATTCCGCAGCTTGAAGTGATGTGGAAAGAAAGACTTTCGCTTGGCGTCCCTCGTGAACCAGGAAAAGAATCGTAATCCTTAGCATAAGAAGTTGGGGAGTCAAAGTTTGCCGCAGTCCATGCCGATAGTGCACATGAGGTCCAGATTCCCTGCTTCAGCGAAGGGAGTGAACCCAGCAGCTGGAACGTGTGAATTCCGAAGAAGACTGGTTTGACTTCTTTGCAGGGCACCTATCCCTTCTATCGCAGAGATCTTGACTTATTATTGATATGAGAATGTCACAGTGCAGGAAGTGGGGAAGAATAAATGCTTTTAATATGGATACCCTGATGTGGGTACAGAAGACGTGGCGAATTCTTCCGAGGGATGATGCCTCTTATATATCCCTCAGTTGAATGTTTTGCTAATCTTCAAATTGTTTTGTGCAGCATGAGTGAACTATCTATACGAAAAATATTGTCCAGACACTTATGTACAATGACAAGTAAGATCAAGGCATATTATCGCTGGTAATTATTACACATTGACGTGAATACGTTAGCATTTTCATCAGGTCTTACCGTCACATCTCCTTTCCACGACCTGGTCATACTGCGAGAACTCTCTTCTACAACATGGAGACCCTATTGACTTCAAACAACTGATGCAAAAGTACTTACATAGACAGCTTTCTCTCTCTTCATTGTATTGTAGTGACAGTACGTCACTAAAGAATCCCCCTATGGAGGTAAAACATATACAGCGTAATGCATAAAATTCTTTTCAAATCGTCGAAGTTTGTACGATGAAGAATTTAGCATGCACAGACCATGCACTCTTTGGTAAACGTTTTTGTGGCGCTCAGGGTGAGAAACTGAATGTGGATTTAACTGGAAGTTTGAGAAAAGATGTATGCTGGAGGAGAACAGAGTGAAGCCCCACAAATAACGTTCGAGAATTCGATATGAGAGCAATAAAGCTACAATACAATTTAGTGGGATCTAAATTAGTCGGATTCCTGTTTGAGTTCGATCCCATGGATTGTCATCACAATCGCAGAAAATCTCTTTATCGGCCGTGTCGAGTTGTCAACGCTCTACACCTGATTGGAAGAACCCACTAGCCTAGCCAATACACGACGGAGACACAGGCTGCTCCATTCAGTTTTTTTTTTAAGTAGTAGCATAACAACAAAATTGAATTCCAATATTGTATCCATATCACTAAAAAAGCAGGGCTCTTTTAAATTGTACGCTCGCAAGTTTGATATTGATAATATGAATTGATCAATTAGTTTAAGGAAATATATGATAATGGAGATAAACAGTGAATAATAATCATTTCACAAGTTTGTGAAAAGCTACTGCTGAGATATATTTCGTATCAGGCGTTTCCTGGAATTTAACACACCAAATTTGTGTCTACAACGTCGATGGTCGCCTGGATTCTGAATTGTAATTGTACAAAGCAACATAAATATTTTGTACTTAATATTACTTGTTTATTTTGGTATCAACATTTATCTTACCACTCGGAATTCTATAAAACGTTCCACTTAGGTAACCGTGATACCATACAGATGATCAAACGTGTATACAGTAGTTTAAAAACAGGAGATATTTGAAATAAATAAAAATAATGCCAATTTATATAGCTCTAAAACTTGCAATCGACTGGAATACAAGGACAAAAGTTATGTACATACCGGTTTCACCGTGATTTCTTCGGGAAGATAGTGGGTTTGCTTTCAAGGAAACAAAAAATGTAAATGTAAAAGTCATGCGTTGATCAGATTCTCAAAGTATGACTGGGGAGAGGAATCTCTTGAACATCCAGAGAGTATAATACAATACGCATCCATAAAAATCAATCGTTACATCCATCTATTTCCCAGATACTGGACCTCAAGTGCTATGTATTTTATTTTAATTGTTGCCAGTTTTCAGCTGCAGGCGCCAGGTTGTGACCGTATAGCTTGATATTTAGAGGAACATAAATTGTGTAATTTATGTAACACTGGGGGTACGATTATTAACCTCATTCATTTTAAGAGGGCACCAAGAGAGACAAAACCTTGCAGTTTACTGAGATATACCCCCTATAAATAAAGATGATTGCATGATTGATTGATTCTGAATCCTAGATCATTCAGGGCTGGTCTATAATCGAGGGGAAGTTAACTATTAGAGAACAATGCTATTGCCTTGCTAGCATTGATTCCTGTCCAGTTTACAATATTTGCTATGTGCCTTATAGTTGACGTATTGATGTAATGCGAATCGCATGCGGCGAATTTCTAAAGTTCCTAAGCAGATTGTGAGATATCCAAAGAAGCATGTATTACCAACATCTCCGTTCACAGCAATACACTGTCTTACTAATGCAGGTGAAAGGAGCTAAATTCGACCGATAAAAGAGGATGGCTGATGCAAAATTGAACATATCTGTTTTGCACTGCCCTGCTCCACAATGCGAATAAACGTTTCTTGTAACAAGTTGGTATTACACATACCTGATAATTAGAATCAAATGTGTCATCCTTGGTGATGTGTTTTACTTCTTTACCATCTCTCACCAACGTTGTTGTCACTCCAATACCGATCAAGTGTTCATGTGGAAAAGTTGCGAAGACATTAATTTCCCCGTCACCCATTGTCGAAAGTTTCTAGAAGATGATAAAAAGCCTAGAGAAGAGGGCTAAATGATCGTAAATGTACATGGATGATTCGTTTATACTCTGGAAGGTGCAGTAGTATTAGGTAATATGCTACACCAACATGAAAGCTGATTGAAATTTCTCTTCTCTATCATCTTACAATTAACAAATATATTTACTCTCATCTGGTTGATCACGAGAACGCATCACTCGTCATTTGGCTAATACTCGTACAAAAGGGACTTGCAATGCGCAATAATTTGAGGAGTGAAATGGCCTTTAGAATTTCTGCATCAAAGTACCGTTAAAATGCACCAAATTTTCCAGGAAATACTTTGTATTCCCTAGATATTTCTGTCAAAAATCCGTTAAAGAACCTTAAGTCAAAAAGTGCGTTAAATGGAAATCAATAACTTATTTCTCAAAAGTGTTTTGCAATCAGCCTCACGCTATAAGTCCGCCAGATTGAAAATGTTTATGGGGCAATAGAATCACCTTGAGTATCATAATTCGTCACGAACTATTGTAGCGCTCGGCGGTCACAAAAGAGACGAGACACGAGTCTACATAAAGTCGATGTATTTGTCAGTGCTACGCTCTGGTCCGTAGACAGGGAGAGATGGCAAAGGGATTCATATGTCCGTGATAGCCAGAGCTCTATGTCTTGGACAAGGCGAGACAGCGAATACGACGAGAGAGAGAAAGAATTACAAGTGACAGCAGTTATGTACGATATACAAGCACAGGGAGACTAGACTAGAACAGAAAGAGATTGACCGACGTAAGGCCATTACACCATCTTTAATAGTTAAAGGCGGAAATGAGTAATCTACCACGTGTTCCAATAAAAAAAAGTTGGTAAACGACTGGGAACATTCATGCGCCATTGCGGCTGCTCTTGCGGTTCAGAAATGATTCTAGCTTCTTCCTCTAACCATCACGCTGTAACAGTTGTCGTAGCCTACTACAACGACTGTGGCTATCGTGTTTCAAGCATGTTTCATTCATGTATGCCAGCCACATATTGATGCCAGCCGTACGTTTGTGTCTTTTCTTGTTTTCTTGTGAATGCTATAATGGCTGTAGTGTGATTCATGTCCTGTGTATATGTCTATATATTTGAACAAATGTATGTGTATGTGTATGTTTGGCATGACGTAAGGTGTCACGTGTTCACTACACGCCTGTAGACTCTTTTATAGGGTAGCCGAATTTCAATCTTCCCAGACAGACAGTCGTGATTGGCAGTTGTTTGAAATACACCTAGAGTCGAGTGACCTCGTCTCTATACATATACGCCAATCAAGTGTACAGTGCACGTTGTGTACAATATTGCACTGCTTTTCATCACGTCACAAATGAAGAGGTGCCTTACTTCTGTGCATTGAGGCATGCAATACGCCACTTCTACCCAATCTTGCTGCCGTGGAGGAATCAATTGGTTTTGGTTGACAGGGAGTCCGACTGTAAACACTCCGGAATCATGCTGCCGAAGTGTGTCCGAATAATATAATCGAATGCCTGAACTGTCAGTGAGATCTGAGAAAGAAATGACCACAGCCAATTATCGTTATCAAAATAGAGCAAGGAATGATCACTCTTCTTATCAAAGAAAACCTGTACAGCCACTGACAGTACTTTCACAGAGCAAATACATTACGAATAATGTTTCGTAGTAATTCATTGCACCACTTAAAGAAAATGTCAGAGATAGAAATAAAAATAAGCTTTATCGATAACATCATGAGACTATAATCAACTCTGCATCACACCAGGGTCAGAAAATATGTCCCGATTATATAATATGAAAGAACAAAGAAGAAAGAACATTCGAAAATATGATAAGCTACTGAACAATAGGAAAAGACGTCCAATTAAGAGGGAATGCTTTGCTTTAGTGACTACATAGCCAATGTACGCGACGTTGAGAAGGTAAGATAAGCAATAATTATAAGCAATGCGTAAATCAAACAAGACAACTACTTTCTCAGACCTACTGCTGCAGCGTGTCCTACCTTGCCTTTGCTGTGCGTTGTTATAATGCATGTGCATCATGTAGTATCTCACTCTATGGACCCCAATAGGTATTCCAACATGATCTGGGAGTACGAAGGGCTTTTAGAAAGAAAGTCAACAGACGAGATAATGGATGGTAATGCCTTCTAAATAATAGATCATAGATACCGTATACGTTAATTGTGTAATTAGCTAACATAACTATAAACAAATTATTATTTGACGTTGATTTTGCGGCATAGTAACTACCTATTGTTGTTTGTCTGGATAAAGTCGATAAAAGCAATCAGGAAAGTATAAAATTATGACTGATACAAAGTAATCGTAAAAAGTATAAAAAATAAGCCATAGCAGCGGCAGAGCAACAGCAAAGTTCTAGATCAGATAAAAATGCAACGTATCACAATGGAATGCACGTCACTCACCCTGCCTCCAATTGCCCAAGCGTAGAGGACTGGAGCACTGGAGCAATTTAGGATCGAGCTGGAAGATGAAGCGTTCAACATGCCAGAGAATTTATAGTCTTTAGGATCAAACATCTGGTCACATTCAGTTATGACGATGTGATGAACAAGGTCTTCATTCCCTTTTTGGATGACAGGATCAATCTGATGATGTACATTGAATCATCTCATCAGGTCACAAGGAAACACGTCAATGGTCGGGTACAATATTTTGATAAGCTGGAATCATTTGCTCAGATTGGAAAAGCCTTGAGCACAATGTCGCAGAAATCGAGTGAATGATTATTCTCGAATAAGAGAACAAGAAGCAAGAATGGATGAACAATGCAAATACTGTTGCTCGCCTATAAACAGGAAGGGAAAGTGTAGCGCAGGCTAAGCGAATGTTCACGCGATTCGCAACTCCCAATTCGTGTCTGTCTTTGCGATAGTGTTGTCGACTGGCCGGAACTTGAGATCATTGATCCCAGTGAAATTGTTAAGGGAACGAATTGTTATTCACGTAATATATGTTTTTTTACGTCGTGACTTTTGTGGTAATGCTTTGCCTGTTGCTCGTAATCGTAATTATTTAAGTCAATGTGTTTGCGCTGTTTTGTCAAGAAGGAGGAACGGGCTGTTTCCTGGAATATGCACTGTCAAAAATATATAATATATGGTTTAATAAAATGACTGGAGAATCAAGCTTTCCAATGGCACGCAACTAGCTAAAGATGCAGTTCCATTGTTGTAAAATTGTATTGTTCTTTTTCATCTAAAAATTCACAGTTTTCTAAATGCACCTTTTAGGAGTCATTGGTTATGTTTTTCAAAATAATCGGTTGTACGAAAATTATTGTAGCAGCTAAACTTCTGCCTCAAATTTGTGATACCTCTCTCTTTCAAAGCTCATAAAGTTCCTTTTGAAATTTCTTTCCACAAAGTAAAGGTTGAGGGCTTCTGTTGGTCGTCACAGAAACAAAAACCGCTTGTCCGGTAATAAATGTTCGCAGCCAGCGAAGTATTTGCTTTCTTTTGATACAAAGTACATAAATTTTTGTTGTAACTCGTGAAACAGTACTCGTGTAGTGCTTATAACGGCGTCCCATATATATCTATATCTATAAATATCTATGAATAACGAACTAGAAAGCCACTGCACCTCCAAAAGATATCATTATCTAAATGAACTTACGGAAGGATACTTACTCGTATAACATGGCGTTTTCCACCAATTTCTTGTGCTGTGATATTAAAGATCGTCGACCAGTAGATAGTGTGAAGGGAAGGGATCTTTAACTAGAACGAAGCATCATCATGATTCACTTTCAGTTTAAAAGAAATCGAAAGAGATACACCAGCACAAAAAGATAAATTGTGTCTTAAGGACCTATAGTTAAAGTAAAAAAGATATAAAATAATGTTTAAAATTCCTAGAGTTCCATGAAAAGTGATAAAAAATTCCCCAGTCCCCTTCTTTGTTTTCTCTGATGGGGAACATGAAAGCACCACTGCCAAAGCAGAGTACGTAGCAGCCCTCCGCCTCAGAGTATCCCTCTTGCACTGGAGAGTTTCTGAGACAGGTCGCAGTCCTTTTCCCTATAGCTCGGCGCTGGAGATTGTGTTGGGGTAGTGGCATCCAAGAGCAAAACATGCTAATGCGCGATGACTTTCGTCAACACGTTTCGTTCTTGTGGTGGTTAGGGACGCCGCTTCCAGCCCATACATCAGAACGAAGCATACTGTATTATTATCATTGAACCGAGGACAATTAGTCAATATAACAGAAAAAGCAAGGGAAAACTACACGTAAAGTCAAGGGTAATGTATAGAGTGCTACATAACTGTTTGACGTGCTTGTTTTAGAGAATAATTCCTGCCTAGTAGTTTCAAATAATTGTCACATTCGTGACGTCGTCATCATCACCATCCTCATATAACCAGGCTTATGTTACTGA
Organism: Calvadosia cruxmelitensis; assembly: GCA_900245855.1. Classification (NCBI taxonomy): domain Eukaryota; kingdom Metazoa; phylum Cnidaria; class Staurozoa; order Stauromedusae; family Kishinouyeidae; genus Calvadosia; species Calvadosia cruxmelitensis. Next base: position 1,580 of record OFHS01004311.1, on the reverse strand, counting down.
ACTAGAAGCAATCTAATCAGGAGTTAATGCACAGACAAATGTTGCATTACTATTCAGATCAATGAACTGAAAATCCATTTGCCTATCATAACAGTCAACTGAAATACCTGGAATACAAATTTACAGTACTTTGCCTTTAACGCAAAACATACGTTGTCGTTTACAAACTGAGTGCTTTCCATTTTCGGCTGTTCTCCCTCTTCATTATCATCATAAGCCAACAAATCAATGGCCTTGGATCCTCGTTGACTGTTATGATATAGGATCGTGCCGTCATCATCCGGGTCCGGATCTGCGTCGTGGTAGGCGTAGATCAGTGTAATGAAACCAGTCTAAACAAGGAAAACAGTTCAATTATCGTATCAACAGCTTGTGATTATCCTTCAACAATTATCCATTAGCTGTCTAACCATGATTGTATGCAATTATAATATTCTTTAACTATCTTGCATGTTATCTACATAAATCATTCAATTTGAAAAATGCAAAGAGCAACCTGATGTCAGTAGTGTATGGCCTTATGATCTTGTAATATTATAAGTAAATTTGTAACCTCTTTGATCAATAGTAAGTATTGCTTTATATGGTTTTTAGAATTTGAACTTGTAAAAACATCTTGTATGTACATACTAAGAATCAACAGAGGAGCAAAATTGATCGCAGGGAAAAGAAAACATGATAGAATGGAAAACACTTTAGCAACACTAAACTGGTTAAACATTGAACAAATATTGGAAGTTCAACTCTCCAGTCTTGCTCATCAAGCCAGCAAAGGTCATCTCGGAGAAGATTTACAGTCTTTATTCCATTTAAGGCAGCATCACTACGCAACCAGAAAACAATTAGAAACACCTAATACCAATTGCCAAAAGTGAAAACGGATAAACAGAAACGCAGTTTTGCTTTCAATGCTCCACGTCTATTGAACAAATACTGTAGCAATTTAGAACTAAATAAATCACTTTTAAGAACACTGTCCGTGAACTTTTAAAATAAGTAAAACTAATTGATGTAATTCATAGGCATCAAGAAACGAGCGTTGATATTATATTTGGAAATTGTAACAAAGCATGTACTTTTTAACTGCTATTTTTGTATGCATCGTTTATATGTCTGAAATATACTCCTATCAATCAATCAATCAATCAATCAATCAATCAATCAATCAATCAATCAATCAATCAATCAATCAATCAATCAATAAATCAATCAATCAATCCATCAATCGATCAATCAATAAATCAATCAATCATTCAATCAACACTAAACACTTGTATTGAGGTATATTGGTAATAAAGGACAACAAACAAACAAACAAACAAACAAACAAACAAACAAATAAACAAACACGCCCATCATCATTATTATCTATTCAGTATCCGATTAAGTTGTGAGATAGTAAACATATCACATCCTACGTCCATTCGATGTCCGTTAGCCGATCACCTAATTAGATGTAAATTACACGCTGTTGCACAACACAGACATATCTGCTCAATTATCTTTAGTAAATTTATTTGCCTAATATTTTCGTGGGATATAATCATAATGTATCCCAAAACATCTATATATAAAACTTT
>OFHS01004310.1:570-14341 GCA_900245855.1 Calvadosia cruxmelitensis | reverse complement strand
AAGTCGATGTTCAGAGCTCGATATCTCTGGTTCTCGATGTCTCAGTTGAAAAATGTTTTTTGCCAATCGTATTTTCCCATCGAGCTCTAGCCACATGTGAAATATCGATTTTGGTGGCAGTAGCACTTTAATTAACTTAAATACATAGAGTCTTTTACTAATACACAGTAATAAATTATCAACTGACCTAAATTAGGTAAAATACAAACTTAATTAACTAACTAAACTATCTATCTATCTCAATTGTCACTGATAAAACATTTTGTGTTGTTTGTTTTCCAGTTGCATTTGCGCATTCCATGCCATTCGTTGGATTTGGATTCTTAGATAACGCAATTATGATAGCAGCGGTAAGATAATTAAATGTTAATTATGCTCTCATTAAATGTATTGCCTCAAGGTAGATTGATGTGCTTCCAATTGAATACCAACATTTACAATTATTGATGAAATGTTAGAAATGCCGATATAGTGATTGGCAGAGAGGATTTTTTTTATTTTTGATTACCAGTTAATCAAATTCTGCTTTCTGTCTATCTTGAATTTATTAAAAAAGTCAACCGTGTTTCCAGTGGATCTTTCATTGAATTGCATCACCATGAGATATTGATTTGATCAGATATAATTACGATTTTGTTTAGATATCTAATTATTTAGAATCAGCGCTGAATTTAGAGTTGAGAATAGATAGATGATATCAGTATATTTAAGACGTATAAACACCTTAATAGGCCTACAATACAAGACTATGTTACACTATCAAATTCGCTTAATATCCCATCGCTTAGGCCTAATACCCCATCTCATTTAATATCCCACAAAGCCAATTTCTACTTGCTAGTTGCCGTACAAACTCTCATCTTCGTACCTTGCTTTATACTTTATATCCCCTTGGATAATATCCCATCTCACTTAATATCCCGCTACTGTAGCTTCTTCCAAATTTCCTGCGAAACTCTCTTATTGTCCCATTTTGAGGATGTCTTACAATATTATGTATGTAAAGTTTTTGGAACATTTTGCATTAAGGGACTCAGACAGTATGTCACTTGTTGCTACGCCACAGTCACTGGTTAGTTGTGTTATTGTTAAAACTAACGCTTATCTCCATTAATCGTTGTTACTCAGATGTTCTTCTTTGCTGCTGCTGAAATATTTATAACGCTATGTTAAAGCAATGGAAATGTTGTTTAAACTTAGTCCTGTTAATATCCCACCTAACTTTATGTCCCACGTTTGGTCTGCACGAAAGGCGGGATATTAAGCAAGTTCAACTGTACTACATTACATTGCAACTAAAAATGTTTCGACTCAAGCAGATATTTCTTGATGTTTGACACAACCAGAATGCCGGTACTTATTTTTAATGATTTGTATTTTTGCATAGTTTCTATAACAGAATTTTGATTTTAGGACGAATTATATATATTTATTCAACAACGCAGTGCCAAATGAAAAAGTTTCCCATGGTCTGTTTTATATCTTGGTGGGGAACATTTTACTGTACTAGAAAAGATAGTAATCGAGAATCTTCTTTTTAGGGTGAATATATTGATGCTACGCTTGGAGTAATGTTTGGGATATCAACAATGGCAGGTATTGAGGCTGACTGGAATAAGTGTTGTGCCGAGTACTATTAAACTCCTCTTGACAGCATATCTTTTGTTGTGTACTAACTTTGCTAGTTCCCCACTCGAAATTTTAGTTGAATTGGCAAAGCGCCTGTTTTACTGCATATCAGGGTATAGCAATTTTAAGGCGTATGGTTTTGAACTGAATTCGACAAATTTTACAGTCAAGGACAATACTCAAAGTTGACCATCATCTATATCTATATTTCAGAAGCTTCTGCCTGTTTGTATATATGTAGATATGTACGTATGTCTGTTCGAACCAGGCACGTGCCACTCATTAGCAAGTACGAACTTTCCGACCTTTGGGAAACAACACAGCTCTGGTTGTGCACGGTTTTCAAAACACACCGCACAGCGCCAACACTCAAACCAGCAAATCAAGTCAAAGTTGAACATTGTAAATTGGTGCAGAATCTAATAAGGCCAATCTTGAACAGGTTGGCTTATAGGGGGGCTATGTTTGTGCGGATTTTGCACATTTCGTAAACTTTAATGTACAGCACTCTGTGTATAAGTCAAAGTGGCAATTAAAGACAATCATTTGATACTAGAAATCCGGTTTATACACAATAGGGATGAGCCGATATAGATTTTTGCCGATATACCGATACGATATATCGGCTACCGATAAAAAGCTACTATCGGCTGATACCGATACCGATGCCGATATAAAGCCGTAACTTTCTAAAAGCGAAATCAAACGATACATAACCCATAAATCAATTTAAATCAACAACCAAATAAGATAAAATGTCATTTGAGTGATTGAAGACAGGATTGAAGATGAACATTTTGATCATAAGTCGCCGAAAAGCCGTCCGAATTGAAAGTAACACAGGTGAATGCTGCACATATGACGGTTTTCTCAAAAGAATTTAATGGAATTTATATTGGCTATCTGCCGATATGCTTTTATTATATCGGGCCGATAACCGATATGAAAATATCGCCGATACAAATACCGATACGATTATCGGCTCATCCCTAATACACAATATTACACGGTCATTTACTGTAAGGGGATTTTCACCCAATGAGAACCTAGTTGTTTAAAGTGATGCCGGCTTAGTGATTGACTATTTTTTTCTTGCTGTTACATGACTTGGCAAAGTATTACGTTACGTGACTTACACCATTACACATTATAGCATTCCACTTGCTTATTAATCAGTTTTATTCCAAGTAATGCATATGTGTCTATTTTAATTATGCCTTGATTTGTTACTTGCAATCATTGCTTTGAAATTCCTTCTTTCAGCTGCAGCACTTGGTAATTTGGTTTCCGATCTGTCTGGCCTTGGGTAAGCTCAATTGTGCTTTACTTCCATGATGTATGTGATTGATAGTTAGAGACTGACCATTGATATTGATATCACAAATACTTGATCTTATCCATTGCACATTATAGCCCATCGCCTAACTATTATGAAATCTGCACTGTTAAACATTGTTATATTTGTAATAATTAATCTCATCTTGTACCATCTCTATCTGTTTCTCATTTTATATGTTTTTCCTTTCTGACCCCCTCTCTTGTCCTTTTCATTATATTTTAGTGATTTGTTTCTATGGCTTTCTTACTTTATCTTTTTATTTTATGATCACTCTGTAAATTTTATTTAAGGACCCCCAAACAAACAAGCACATGTGCTTATGGGAAGACCTTGTTCATGTCAATGAACTTACTTTGTTTTTATAAATTTGCTAATTGTATTACTATTGTATCCTGTTATTGACATGTCCGAAATAAATATCTATCTATCTATCTATAGCCCATCGTCTACCATAAGCAAGGATGACTACTGATGTGAATGTTTAGGGAGCCATTCTTGGCGATTTAATACTTGAGTGTAGAATGTGTTGACTTCGGAGCTCATCTTGATTATATTTATTAGGTTTAACCAATCTTGAAATGCGTAGTCTACACATATATATTCTACTTTATTTCAAGATTTTACAATGGCTTATAGACATTGACGTTTATTCAGAAATTGCGCATACTTCTCATTGAAAACTTAGACATCCACTTTGTAGAACAGAGAGATGCACGTTATCCTTTGCAATTGAAGCACTCAACTGCTACAATTTTCTGCCACTAGTAACTATAGGCCCTTGACTACAGTCCTTGCTAAGCACTACACTTGTAACAATATATTGTCAATTTTTTACGCTTATTGCGATCCAAATACAGTGAAACCTGTCTATAACGGTCACCTTTGGGACCTGAATAAAATGACCTTTATAGACATGTGGCCTTTCTGTCCAGGTTGATTTCTATAGAAAGGGTCATTTTGGGGTTATGAATGGCCATTATACACATATGGTTGCTCTATAGAGGTGACCGCTAATACAGGTTTGACTGTACAGCACAAGCCACAAGATGCAAACCTTTTTGAAAGCAACATATGTTTACTTGTAAGTTGCTTTTAAAATTTGAATATATACGACTTAAAAAATATGTATTTCAGTAAATGTTTGCATATAAACGAATTTCACGTATTTTATTATTCGATTTGCAGATGAACAGCTTTCAATGCTAGTGACAATTAAACCTTTTGTGAAGAATCTTGCATTCCAACATTTTTTTCTGTCTCGAATTATTGAGGACACAAGAAGATGACAGGTTTCACTGCATTAGAATCACAATGTAATACGTGTCTGAGTGCTAACATAAGTTGAGGAGCAAATCACGACAGAAATCTTGTACATTTTTCTTCAAGTTACTAGCTAAATCAGGGATAATTATCAGGAAGAATCATGAAAAGGGTGCCAAGAAAATCCAGACAAGTATTTCACAAATCTCATAGATATTGAAATGAATTGAGAATTAAAAGAGGCTTATCTATCTTGAAAAATTTTGGTAAATGATCAAGAAAAACAAAAATATATATTGAAAGTATCCCCTAGAAATTTAAATCAGAAGATCATGTACGGTACACTTTGCACAAGTAATTTTGCCCTTGACACAAGTGACTGACAAATTCGACCATCTTCATGTTTCATACTTTCATTTTTGTAATGAAGATTCTCCTTATTTTGTTGTTTTAGGCTTGCGGGCTACGTCGAAGTGCTTGTTAGCAAGCTTGGTTACGATGCACCACAACTTAGTACAGCTCAAATGTCTTCATGGCAGACGAGATATGCTACTTACATGGCAAGTTATATGCAGTCAATTTGTTTATCCTTAATCAAAGGGGCCTATGTTGTAAGCAACCAGGTTGCTCTTATATCGGACAATGTCGTCAACATTGCTTTGTGACTCTTGCCAAGCTCACATGATGTCAGACCAACCTCGTCGCTTGCTGTTGACCTATTCCTGCAGTTTCCAGGTCATCCAAAAGCTGGCCGTTGATTGTCTGTATCCCACAATGACGAGGGATGTTTCAGTTGGTTGTGGGGGTTGGTGACATCAGCCAGTAGGGTAATTGTACGTTGGATTTTATGTCCAAATAAAGACAACTGATCGCACATCAAAGTCACAGAAGCAAACTTGGTGTTATTGAGGCTGTGCAACTTGCTACTGCTGTTGGGTTTTGCTGTAGTGGGTGTCAATGCAGTGTCGCAGATGTGTTTGGTGTACTGCAAAGGTTTCTTCCTTCAGAGTTTCTGTTTAAACCAATTTTATTATGGTGTAATCAGTTACGATTTCATCCACCGGGACAAACCGAGTCAATGAGGATACATGTATTGATGGATATGATGTTTTTAATTATATAACAATCACACCATGGTCAATCTGATAAATAACAGCTAACACAATTTGATCTCTAAGGTCTTATTCTACATGGGGGATCTGGTGACTGGGCACCAATCTTTATGTCCCACATGTTAGGTACACCGGCAGAAGGATATTAAATTTTGACTGTATTCATTAACTTGTTTTGTCATTTCGACTATAAACAGGTTTTGCTTAAGTTGAATTTGTCTAACACAGCTACAATCAAGTCAGTTAACTGTTAATTAACATTAATTATGATAATTAATGTTTTACTCTCTCAAGGAAAGTCATGCCGTTTTTAGTTTTATTTCATTTGATTGAGTATAATTATGGCCTGACAGTTTTTTCTTTGTAATCATGACAATAGGCATTGCTTAAATCGGTTTTGAGTAAATGCAATTTTAGCTTTTATTATAGCAGTCTTTGGGTTACCATACCAGACCACAGAGGAAAAATGCGGAATCCTTCTAAATTTAGCACCCCGGTTGCATAAGTAGGATTGCCAGGCATTCCTCGTTTCACAAAATCGTTGTGTTTTTGTATGTTATACAATGAATCCTGTCTATAATGGTTACTTTTGGGACCAAAGGAAACGACATTTTTAGACAGGTTGCCTTTCTGTCCAGGTTGATTTCTATAGAAAGTGTCATTTTATGATTTTGGGGCTATGAAGAGTGGCCTTTATACACTGATGGCTGCTCTATAGACATGGCCGACTGGCTGCTAGTTCAGGCTTGGCTGTACAATGCCAGATTTAGTTGGTTTTGTTAGCAATTTCGCAAATCTTTCACAACTTTTCGTTTGTGTTGGGGTATCCCTACGCATAACAGTAAATTCAGAATAATTCAAGGAAATAAAGAATGTCTCTTAACCTTATTCGAATGACGATTGCATATTCATTCTTTGTGTTTGCTTTGCGTCTTTTAGGGAAGAAGTGTTGGCGTTATAGTTGGGTGCATAATAGGAATGTTCCCATTATTATTCATTAATGGAGAAGATAAGAAGGAAGAATTGGAACATTGCGAAAAGGACAAAACGCCCACGCAATAATTCAACCAGGATTCTACCTACATTAGAATTATATTACGAGACATATAGCTTATCAATAGATACTATTTTAATTTTATAAAAACCACATTTACGGAGAACTTCCAGTTCATTGGTTTCTGGAGCTGTCCGAAGTAAATGGTGGTGCGTGATATGATATCTATATGAATTTAATGAGAAATGCATTTACTTCTTGAATAAATAATTGTTTGCAATTGTTTGTCTTGATGGTATTATTTTTAATCAATAAGACGAGAGTATATTGTTGATTGGTGTGTTATTGTTAAAATGCATTTTTCAACTTTTTTGAATTAAAATTGGTGTGTGACGACATTACGTTCCTTGTAGTTTTTAGTTTTGAAGCAAGTTTCTGTTTGGAGTTTCTTAGCGTCAAGACAATTTTGAAAACTTCTTCCTCAAAGTTGAAGTGTCGGGAGGACCTTGTTAATTAAGTACTGACAGGTATTAAGAACATCGTAAAATGACATCACTTAGTCGTAGCTGAGGTTGTAGTATTAACTTTAAATACGACTGACAAGCTAATACAGCCAAGTCTGTATTAGCGGCCACCTCTATGGAGCAGCCACCTGTGCATAAAGGCCACTTTTCATAATCCCAAATTACACTTTCTTTAGAAATCTACCTGGACAGAAAGGCCATCATTATGTGAATGAAGGTCATTTTCCTCAGGTCCCAGAGGTGACCGTTATAGACAGGTTTCACTGTGTAGTCAAACCTATTTTAGTGGCCACCTTGACCTATATAGAGCAGTCACCTGTGTATAAAAGCCACTCTTCATAACCCCATAATGTCACTTCCTATAGAAATTAACCTGTACAGAAAATCCACTTGTCTATAAAGTCATATTTTCAGGTCAAACAAATGACCGTTATAGACAGGTTTCACTGTAGCACGAACTTCGCTTAATTTAAACATTGGCTCAGAGATTTAGTGGTTACACGAGGCCACTACAAGAGGCCTGCAGAACTACTTTCTTCACGTGGAGTCAGAAGTTCACATACGAACCCAATCGATAGTTAGAAATGCTGTGCATTTGACATGAACTGACTCGAACAAATGCCTTTGAGTGATTACCTCCCTTCTCTTGGAGACAACCCCTATTTTTCGGCTGGCTTTGGTCTCGTTGGGGTTGGTACTGCCCTTGCATTCTTGCGCAAAGGCAGCCAATATGGCTTCGTTCTTTTTCGACGCCGTTGCATGATGACTCTCGAAGTGCCCAGCAAAGACAAAAGCTACCAATGGCTCCTTCACTGGCTAACGGAGAATGCTTGCACAACACAGCATCTTAGCGTCGAGACAACATTTCATCAAAATGAAACGGGAAAAGTGAGTTCTAAATTTGCTTTTTCACCTAGCCCCGGCACTCATTTCTTCTGGTATCGGAATTACTTGGTTCGCGTTGAAAGGCAGCGCGAAAAGAATATGGTTGATTTACACCGTGCTGCTCCGTGGGAGACTGTCACGTTGACATCCGTTGGCAGAGATAAAAGTGTGTTTGCCCATATGCTTGACGAAGCGAAGCACCTTGCTTTGTCGAGAGAGGAAGGCAAAACCATTATGTATGTTCCAATGGGTGCAGAATGGAGACAGTTCGGTTTCCCAAGGAGGAAGCGTCCTTTAGATTCTGTGATCCTGGACATGGGTTTATCCGAGGGAATTCTTCATGATGTAAAGGGATTTATTGCAAATACAAAGTGGTACATGGACAGAGGTAAGCTGTAAGCTATTACATTCAAGAATTTATAGAAAGTTCAAGATTTTATTTAGTGTTAAAATGCCTATGACGGATATTTTTTATTTCGAAGTGGATATTCGTCCGGTAACCGGAATAGTTGTTGCTGGCACTATTCGTCCGGTATTCGTTCTGCGCACGCGCCAAACGAAAAACAACATGGCGGACGACAGCGTTGGTGGTGTGCACGGAAAGTATTTACGACAAAGTTGTTTCAACATATTCCCGGCTTAAATAGGAGGAGAATGAATCCTGTGTGCAAATGTATCTTAAAAGTCTGCGGAATACAAGGGTTACTGCGTATCGAGATCGTTATCCGAAGAAGCGAAAGTATGATGAGGTACTCAAGGCAATGGCAGCTTTCTTGCCCGATCTTGACCTTGTTTACTGGAGCCATTTTGACATAGACTTTGCTAAAACCAGTCTGAACAACCGTGACTATTTCTGTCACAATAGATGTTTTGGACATTTACATGAGCACAATTTGTGCCACATTTCCTGTGACACAAAAATTGTGCCGGTTTGTATACACGGTCACCTATTGCGGCACACTTTTTTGTCACAAAATACGTGCTCGTGGAAACCCGGCTTAACGTTTCACGTGCCAGCGTCAGATCACAAATCCCCCACCTGCGGCCATGCCATTTCTCGCCATCTTGCAATTTGCACTTTCTGATCTTTAAATCCGTTTTACGCATAGAAGGAAGCATCGTATCGTATTATGATTTTCAGCAAAGATGTGAGCAAACTAGTAATCTTTTTGACTACATAGAAATCATTTTCCCAAATTAAAAGAAAGCGTGCCGAATTATAGTTTTGCTTGAGCAACACAAAATTTCTTCGGAAACCAGACCCCTCTGAAGACCGCAATGGCGCGCGTCACCACGAAAACAATAAGAACATGACGTAAAACGGAAATCGCGTTACTGTTGGCACTACGTGTTGAGACTTCGCATCAGAGTGGAGGAAATCAGAGCCAGACATGAAGGTGCGAAACAGCACGATTGTCACTTGCTGAAGGTAAAACAGCTTGAATCTGAGGTCTAATTTCAAACTACTGCATACCCGTGGGAAAATTATCAGCATGACACAGCTTCGAAATTCACTTTTCGTTGACGAAGAGCTTGCACACGTAGGGCAGCAGACACAACTGAAACTTTCCAGAAAAGTAGAGCAACTGTATTTAACCGTAGGATATGTTCTGCATCAATTTAATGACAGAAACCCCCAGCTGATCATCATAGCTACTGAAAAGTTGCCAGTTGGTCCTCAAATGTAGTTGAGCAGCGGGAAAATTTCTTACAACAGATCTAGCAGTTTGTATTTCACAGCCGAAGGTTGAAGCGACAGAGGTCCCTCGTTCTAAATCAGTGCTGGCCAACAATTGCGCTGGTAAACAGGAGACCACGTTTTACAGAGCAGAACCAACAGTCTGCATTCAGCAGTGCCGAGTTATAATCTCTTGACTCGAAACAACAGACGTCCTTGTGGAATCCGATCTCGCTAGCGCCCAGCGAAAAGAAGAACATATTTTCAGAGCAGAACAAACCGTTTGCGTTTCAGTGCGTGGTTTTACGATATGAAGACTTGATTCTACAAATATTTCCCGTGTTGAATCCACAGAACGAAGCTTGTGAGCGCAAGCAAGAATTAGAGATTCCCAGAACAGCAATGAATAATTCGTTTGTTGACTTCTTCGAAGCGACGGTCGTCTCCCGTAATAAACTCGCTCCAAGAGGGGCAAATGTTTCTGTAAACAAATTTAGCAGCGGTGCAGACAATGGCATCACGAATTTGGACATCAGGAATTGACTGTGTCGTGTTGCTACTTGTAGTTTCGTGACTCTCGGCGAGGAGCTAGCATTCTTCGTCTCGCCGTGTTGAAATTTGAGCCAAGTTTCGCATTGGTGACTTTGACGCGCTCCATTGTGTGAAACAATAGAAATCTGATGAATGTGTTAACTTCGGTCATGGCGCGCGACCGAGAGCGGCCGCATGGGGACGGGCTGCAAGAAAGCTCAAAATTTGCGCGCTTTCCATATGAGACCAACAATCTGATTGGCTAGAATTTTGAAGCCTATTGTTTCCTCTTCAAAATGAGACTAGAGCTGCCACTGTACGATAAGCACAGCAGAAGTTACGAGCGGTTGTTTTCGTACGACCAACACTGGTCGGCTGGCAGACAGTGGGGGTAAAATTTCCGACCACTGGTGGTCGTTGGCACGCGAAAGGTTAAAACCATGACCATGATTAGGCCTGCCGGTGCATGGCGAATCGGTAAATATACGTGTCATGTCGCTACCAGTGTTGAGCTGAGTGAATGTCCAGTTAACTGCAAGCTCTATGTGCACGTGGAATACGACGGAATTTATTAGCATATTAGCAATCTCAAGAACATTGAATGGAGGGTAATGTTGTTTAATTGTATGTTCTTGCAAATACCACATGTGCATCTTTTCAAATTAATTGTGAAAGGCAGACAATTTGACAAATAAACATCTACAGAGAAAAATTGTACAAAGACTTATACCCTGTTTACACGACGGCATTTTAGAGGATTGCTATCCAGATACGCTCCATCCATATCAGTATCTGGATAGCAATCCTCTACACGCGCCCGTTTACACGCGCATTCGGTGCCTTCAAACCGCAGTGTTTCCTCTCCATTGTTTGTCATTACCATGAGCGCCAATCAACCGATTTCAAAGGAAACCCAATTCGAAGCAAACCCTAGGCTGCGTTGAAAACTGTAGCAAGACAGCGAAGAATTGAGATGTTAATATACACAAACTTCTTGCAGAGCTTCATTGTAATGTACTTTATGTCATCGACTCGTCGTAGCCTTAAAATATTGGTCCAGGCATGTCTGCTTCAGTTGGGCGCTCCACGACTCCGTAAAAGTTCAGAGTTTGAAATTGCATGAAAATCCAAAACGAGCAGCCCTCAGTATTCCACCTCCTATTGGTTCTAAACGGCCTCAATCTGCGCCAAATCACTCAAGCAAGCAAAACCGATCTGGATAGCAATCCCGAAACTGTTTACACAACGTGATTTTACAGGATTGCTATCTGGATGTAGCGTATCCGGATAGCAATCCACCTCCTGAGGTGGATTGAGCGTATCCAGATCGCTATCCAGATAGACTGTTTACACGACTCAAAATTTTGGGGATTGCTATCCAGATAGATCCTATCCGGATAGCAATCCCCTAAAATGCCGTCTTGTAAACAGGGTATTAAAATATGAAAGCATCGTTGCCAGATTATTTCTGTATCTGTCCTGGAGTGAGCAACTTTTCACGGAGACAATTGGACAATCGACAAACTGAGAAGAACTTCACACAATCACGGCATTGAACACAATTTCGATATTTCCATAACTTTATTCGTAACAGTAAACTTAACTTAACCCTTTGAATACCATAGCCGATTATAGTCGGGTCGCGTAAGACAACCACGTGTCACCATACCCGACTTTACTCGGATTTATGCACGTGTTTTCCTGTGACAAAATACGGGAAACTGACCAATCAGAATCCTTCCTAGGCAGGATCACGTGAATCCCCATAGTCTGATTGGNTGAACTGCTAAATTAAAACAATATGTGTACGGGTGTTAGACTAGATCTGGATCAGATTACATTACAAATAATTAGCATAATTAACGACAGATTAAATTATTGTTCTGTGCGGTTCTTCAGCAGAACATTCCCCCCGACAATGGGAGATTCCCATTATAACAGTTCAATCAATCTTTGTAGGCTTCCGCTGGGTAGATGACTGCAATCTTTGTGATTGGTGCGTGTGTTGAGGCAATTGAACAGGACACCATAATGTTTTTCAGTTTTGTTTCGTCCAGTCTTTACTGTGATCGGTAGTCGCAAGCGGTATAGAGAAATGGGGGACTGAATGGCTTGAGACGAATTTCCGGGAGGTCTCCCATAAACTGTTTCTCGACTTCAGCTTTGAGTTCTTTGCAGAACGTGCAGTGTTCTTTGACTTTCTTGGCAAGCTTGTTGACGCGAATGATCCAATGTCTCTTTCTAACCTTTGCGANATTGTCGTTGCAACTCCATGATGTCCGGTGTAGTGAGCTTTTCGAACGATCAATGTGGATATCCAGTAATCGGACGGTAACAAGGCAGGGCGTGTACCACCTTCATAGGACTGAAGTTCTTTGCTTACTCGTCCACCAACTCGCAGGATGTCGTCATCGTCATAGAACGATGAGAGGGTCACAAACGCGTCTTTCTTGTGCTTTTCTCTGAGGTTTTCTTGGGCAAGTAGAATCCAGTATCTTTCTGCCCCGTTGAGTTCTGCGCTGTTAGCAGCTACGGGCTGTTCGTCACTTTTCGGTGCTTTTTCCTTCACGTTTTTGCAAAATCTCAACACGTAAGCAGTGACTCTCAGCAGTTTGTCCCATGATGAAAAACGCTGATACTCAAAGAGTGGTTCAGCAGCCTTTACTGCAAGGATGTTTACTTGCTGTCGCCTTTCTCGTTGTACCGGTTCCAGCTCTGGCTCAGGGCATTCTGACGGCCATTCTTCTTCGTCTCTTCTAAGAAATTCTGCTCCATTGAGCCATCTCTTTTCCATGTCCTTGATTTCAGTTCCTTTGGTGACATCGTCTGCCACATTTTCCTCGGTTGGGCAATAATGCCAATCAGATGGGTTTGAGTTGGCTTGGATCTCTCCAATGCGACAAGAGACAAATGGCTTATAATTCCTGCACTGGCTGCGAATCCATGTCAAGGCAACTGCGCTGTCCGAATAATATCTGACCTTCACGAATAGTTTTTCCCAGTCTGCTTGCTAGGACTGCGCCTTGCAGTTCCAATCGTGGAATAAACAGTTCCTCCAAGGGGGCGACTCTTGATTTAGCTGCCACAAACTTCGTCTGAAATGAACCGTTTTCGCATTGCCATCTAACGTAGGCACATGCACCGAATGCTAGTCGTGAAGCCTCACTGAATATCACCAAGATTGAGTCTCCTTTGGCATAGCTTGGGGTGAGACAGTGGTCAAACGTGATGTTGTCCAGGCATGCTAATTCGGTAAATAAACTTTTACATCTTTTTTCTGCTTCTACGGGGAGCTTTTCATCCCATGCGAGCCCACTTCTCCAGAGATCTTGAATCGCGATCTTTGATTTGACGAGAATGGCAGCGCCAACTCCAATGGGGTCGAACATGCCGGCTAGCTGACTCAGTACTTTTCGCTTTGTCATTGATTGTGCTGTTGGTTCTACTTTACTGTGCCTCATCCATTCGTTGAAATTCTCTTTCTTTATCTTGATCAATAGCTTATCTTCAGCTTGCAACCAGACAATCCCTAAGACTTTCTCTGTCATCCCTTCCTTCCCCAAAAGGATTTCGTTGGGCTCAGTGCTGTCGACGGGGGCGTGACTCTGAAGCCATCCTTTTGCAGAACGTGGTCGATATCTGACATCAGCGTTTTTGCAGTGGTTTCGTCTTTCAGAGAGTCACAGATGTCGTCCATATATGTATTGGACACAATTGAGGCTGAGGCCATTGGAAATGAATCCTTTACCATGTCGGCAGTGTTGCGAAGAGCAGTGATGGCCATAGCAGGAGCGGGACGGTCACCAAACGTTAATACGG
>OFHS01004309.1:0-14342 GCA_900245855.1 Calvadosia cruxmelitensis | reverse complement strand
ATGAGACCAGCCTCCATTACGCCCTATCGCAGTTAGCACTATGGTGTGAGTCTAACCTCACCTAAATTACATTTAGCTACATTTAGCAGCCGATACATGTGTGATGAGTTAAATTGGTTTGAAATTTGGAATCTTTATCTACTAACTTGTTAAATACGTTAATTGCTCTTGTCTGTAACTAATAGGGATTTGCAAATGACAAAATTTCAGAATTGGCTAACTTTAACAGATCCAATTGGTATGGTGAAGTTTGAGACGGGACAAGCTTTCTTGTCTCCTAGTTTGTCTAAACTCTCAAGTGTGTCATCATCATCATCAGCGGCTCACGCCCAGGGCGCTTGT
The DNA here is from genome assembly GCA_900245855.1 of Calvadosia cruxmelitensis. Classification (NCBI taxonomy): domain Eukaryota; kingdom Metazoa; phylum Cnidaria; class Staurozoa; order Stauromedusae; family Kishinouyeidae; genus Calvadosia; species Calvadosia cruxmelitensis. The sequence continues at coordinate 14,000 of OFHS01004309.1, read as the reverse complement.
CCGGCTACAAATTTTGCTACTGTGCAGGACCATTGAGCTGCTTCTACCCTTCTTCATCAAAGGCATACGATCGGCGGAGGCATCGACCAGCACGAATGTATACCAGCCAGTCTAACGTCTGAGTGCTGCTGTCCACCTCAGTTTCTGGTTGCCCAGAATGCTGCATGAACTATCAGGAAGGCCGTCAATGATCGCAGGGTTTAGGTCAGAGTGGCATTGAAAGTGACCTAGCCACCGGTACTGTCGAGATATTACCGCCTCCTCCGTCAGCGCCCAACGGCCCCCAATCCGCATCTCCAGATCATCATTGCTGAGAAAGTCATTCCATCTTAACCCTAAGATGCCACTCCAGATATCCCTGCCAAAGGCGCCGATGGATTTCTGCTCTTTGGCACTGATTGTCCAGGTGGAGGCGCCATAGAGCACTTTGGACAGGGTCAAAGCGCGTGTCAGCTGGAGTTTGATGCCATCGGGTAGGCGTTTCATCTTTAGGTATGGACAGGATTTGAGAACACGGCGGCCCATTGCGATTCTTGTACGGATTTCTTGAGTGTCGCTGAAATCATGTGTCACCAGGCAACCCAGGTATCTGAAGGACTGGGTGGCCTTTATCGTCTGTCCGTGTAGAGTCACAGTGTCAGTTGAGCAGATCGCCAGGTGTTCGGTCTTACCAGGATGCAGCTTGAGGCCATGGATGAGAGCGACTGCATTCAATGCTTCAATCAGCTCGATGGCATCTGTCGCGGAGCGTGCAAGCAGGGCGAGGTCATCGGCATAGCGCAATTCTTTGAACTGAACGCCCGTCACATCAGGCGCCTGTAGGTGTGCAACGCTTGCCATCCAGTCGCGCATCATTATCTCAGTGTATAGATTGAAAAGCACCGGTAAAAGGGGACAGCCTTGTCTGACTCCCACAGGTGTCTGTAAGGTGTCGGTGGTCAAGCCCTTCCAGGATAGCGAGCCGCTTGCCTGAGAGTAGAGGCGCTCAATCAGTCGCCACGATTCCTGTGGGAGCCTGGGAGGCCAAGATCGCTTATTACTGAGAGCATCTTCGTGTTAGCCACGCTGTCGAATGCCTTCCGGAAGTCAAGGAACAGACAGTGGAGCGGCATTTTGGCTGCCACATGTGCTTGGTCAGCCAACTTCATTGTGAATATCGCATCTGTGGTGCTACGGCCCGTCACAAATCCGCACTGCGTAGGACTGATCTCTTTGGCTGCCACCACGTCCAGCTGTTCTGCGATGATGTGCAGTAGGATGTTACTGGCATGCGAGATAAGTGCGAGCGTGCGGTAGTTGGCACAATCTCCTCTGTCATGAGACGTCAACCTTGGAGAAATTTTTGTTCAGAAGTGGTCATATAGTTTCGATTACAAACGGAATCACGAATGCATACAGCAACCAATCCTTCTATGCCATTATAGTGAACATATGCAAATCACAGGGCCGTTTTAACCAGTAGGACTCAAAGCATGTGTTTTAGCCCCTCAATCTGGATAAGCCCTTCTCAATATCAGTTCGAAAATTCAAATTCACATTATGTTGAGATCTAGTGCAGTATGCAATCAACTGAAGAGTGCTACTGAGTTAATTTTCCCTGGCTTACTGTTTGTGAGCAAAATCAACATCTTTGATATGCCGAGGGTGAACATTTTAACAATGATAAGTTTTGGCTATTTAATCGTTAAGAATCAGGGCCCCTTTGGGTTAGGTGCTTTAGGCCCTCTTGACGCTTAAAATGGCACTGGCAAATTGATTATATGTAGCATTCGTTTTTTTATGTATATAAATGCAAAATCCTCTTACAAGTAAACATCTTACTTGTGAAAACTGTTTGCATAAAAGCGTTTTGCACTGTATTACAGTCAAACCTGTATTAGCAGCCACCTCCATAGACCCCAAATGATACTTTCTATAAAATCATTTTTCTCAGGTCCAAGGGGTGACCGTTATAGACAGGTTTCATTGTATTACGTTTTCTCGTTAGCTTGTCAGAAATTTCCTACTGTCCAACCCGCTCCTGGATATTATTTTGAAAAGGGCTTTATAAGAACCACAATTTGGCAGTTTTGTCTAGCCTCGTTAGCAATTAGCAGATTATATGCATATCTAATTGTGTAATACGTTTCCTTGCATTCATTCCAGTCATCTGGGGCTGATCAATACACAGACGGCACAACAAAGAAATCACAGAAGACAAAGAAGAAAGTTAAGAGGAAAGGACCAAAGCTTGGAGGTCGAAACGAGCTCTAACGTCTAGCTGCTAATTTATTGATGCTTGTAAAGTTGTAATCAGTTATATTTGAACAACAGCTAGCGGTATATGGATAGTTTTCAAACTGTATAAACACAAATCTATATTGGCAGAGAATGTCAAAAGTAGAGCTTCATTTTTTTTTTCAAAATTTAGTTTATTGACCCTGGCTTGTCCAAGACTGCGTCAGAAGACTCAATTTAGACAACATACTAATCATCATTTATCTCAACAATGGAATCAAAAACATGTGGGAGGCAGGAGACAAGAGAAAAGCATCAGAAAACACACAAGTCATGCGGGTGTGTCCCTACATCATCCTGGGCCAGGGGTGGTGCCAGAAAATTTCAGACGAGAGGCTACGCTTCCCCAACAGGGGGCTAACCAAGCAGCATAAATTTCTATAAATGCAGAAACATTGAAATTAGTACCAAATTCGCATTTCTGAGCCTCATAATATGTTGCAATTAGCTTGTATTCTGGATTTATCCAGCACAAAGGCTGGTTTAAACGGAATTGTGGAAGAAATTGCCACAACTACGAGCTTAATTTCCATGACAGAGCAGCTGCAGACTCCCCGATGGGGGGCTACAGCCACCCCTCTCCCCTTACGCTACCCCTGCCCTAGATCAGGCAATCCAAACACGCCTGGCTGTGTGGTACCGCTTTTATAAAACGTTACGTCAACCATTTCATCAATTAAATAACCAATTATTTATTCATGCTTCCAAATCATAAGCCATCCTCCCAAATATCTTCAGCTATCGCAACAAAAGCGTCGTTCGAATCATGTAAACCAATCAGAAGGAAGCTAACTTGGGTTGTCAAGAAATTCTCCTGGTTCATGTTTGATTCCATCCAAAGAGAGATTAAAAATTTGTTTAGCCGTGAAAAACAACAGCAACAGCTGTTTTGTCTGGATTGCCAATCATGCCTCTTGATCAATTAGATAGCGGAAAAACTAATTTAATGGTCTAAAAAAGGCGAAAAAGGAAGTAATACAGGTTGAGGAGTTGAGAAATGTTCAGACTCAAGAGATTATTATCAAGCTTTGTTTTTGTATTATTTACATCCGTTTGCAATACATATTATGCCATTTGTCGAATGAAATGCAAACAAATAAATTGTACAAATTATGACAATATCGAGTCACAAGAGATACATCATTATCGGAGGCTTTGCCAAAATGACTCATAAAGTCACATTAAAACATTTGCATACTGGGAAATAACAACATATATTATGTAAAAAGTCTCGACAATTATCCTAAGAAGCTTATTCCGTCAAACTCCTTTTGTTTACATTTACGATGCACTAGGAACGATTCGCTCGTAGTACAGCGATGTATTAGAGTTTACAAAACAATATAAACGATTTGACAATTTCCAGAATTGGCAGACACTGTTAACAGTGTGTTGTGTTGTACACAACTCACCGAATACTATAGTCCAATGTCTACAGCATGCATTAACATATATATACACAGAAACAAAAATACTGCCTTGCTGAATGACAGTCATCAGAGTTACCTAAATATGCCAATTTAAATATATAATAGTATTATTTGTCGATATGTAAGTCCCATATTCGCTTGAGACTGTTCAGAGCATCTTTTAACTTTGTGATTGGACCGAGTTTGTTGTCTGTCAATGATTCCAGAGCATTCGAAGGAAGCAGAAGAAGGGCTTTGCCGTCTATTTCCTGCCAAAGCAAACATAAGATATACATATTTTCAGTCAAAATGTATACCACAATTAAATAGGGCATCCAATTATGACAGCAGCTAAAAAGTCGTGGATCAGCCAAATGGATACCTGCAGCAGCAAATAATTTAAAGTCAACAGCTACATGACAGCAGCAGAGCAGCTAAACAGTCAAATGACAGCAGCTAAATGGATATTTGCAGCAGCAAAAAGGCTGATACAGTGAAACCTGTCTCTAATGGTCACCTTTGGGACCTAAGGAAAATGACCTTTACAGACAAGTGGCCTTTCTGTCCAGGTTGATCTCTATAGAAAGTGTCATTTTGGGGTTACGAAGAGTGGCCTTTATACACAGGTGGCTGCTCTATAGAGGTGGCCATTAATAAAGGTTTGATTGCATCGAAAAGTCGTACCATCTTAACACAGGTGATCACTTGAACACTCAAGACAGGTAAATTGTATCATTTGAACATTAAACGGATCACTCACAAACACTTGCCCAGTATCAAACAGACAGAATACATACAACAATGCTGTTTTAAGTGTCAGGAGGGCATCGAGCACTGGCCTAATTTTCAACGATTAAATACTGGTAGCCCAAAACTTGCTATGTTCACCCATTGGCATATCAAAGATGTTGCTTTTGCTCACAAACAATGAAATGAGGAAAATTAACTCGAGGCTTTATTAAGAGTGGCCTTTATACACAGGTGGCTGTCCTATAGAGGTGGCCACTAATACATGTTCGATTTTACACAATCAAAAAATAGTTCATGATATCATCAGCGTTGAATTATAGGACTAACCATTCGGCAGCTGTGTTCTCCAGACTATCACTATCTGCAATTATTTGTTGACAATCAGATAGCCGATTTCAGAAATACAGAACAGATCGCATCGTTATTCGTGGAGTAAAATCAAAACTTTCTGAAATTTTCCAGGTCTAGTTATCCTAATGTATCATGGATTTATTGTCGATGCAAGAAATTGGTGTGCTTGTGAAACCAGTGATTAGCTGCAGAAAGAACATTTTTATCAGCGGAAATGGATTAAGATAGCTGCAGAAAACAGATCTGTTACAAACTAGCTGCTGCGAGTCTCCTTTTTAGCTGCTGCAATAATCTTTCTTCATTAAATACATTCCAGCTTATCTTTTATATGAAGCATTTGTTTCACGCAGCAACCTGTCTTCAGAGACCACCTTCACGCGGTCTCTCAAAGGGTGAAATCCTACAGTTGATTAATAGGATTCTCGTGTGACAGTTATAGCAGGAAGGAACACATAGGAGCAGGGAGCAATCATTTTTGTCAATTCTACTTTTCGCCAAACAAAAACAAGCAACAAAGTTTGCGTATTTGTTTTTGAGTGTGCTCCCAGTTTTGCTGGTCCTCACAGCAGTTCCGTACACAACGGTCTGGGAAATTCTCCATAAATTACAGCACTAATAAAACATACCTGTTTTTGAAAGGTTTCCGCATGATCGTGACAGCCGATGATAGCGAGAAAGTCCATGACTTCATTCACAGACCATGTCCGTGGATCCTTATTTCTGACAAACTCCTGAGCCATCAAATTAAGTGGGTCGAACCCTCTGTCAGCAGTTGACGAGGAAGGTACGTCAGGTGAGTCCATTTGACTCACTAACGCAGTGTTTGAATTTCCTGTGCTACTTGATACAGCAGTTGTTCGTATCGTGTCAGCACTTTCTTCACCAGAATCTACATCTGTCTGCGAGTCAACAATCGAAGAATACACGCCGCCATCTGAAACGATACATAAATATTGTTACAATGGCTTTGTCTATCAAATATCAAATACAGTGAAACCTGTCTATAACGGTCACCTCTGGAACCTGATAAAAACGACCTTTATAGACAGGTGGCCTTTCTGTCCAGGTTGATTTCCATAGAAAGTGTCACTTGAGGGTTACGAAGAGTGGACTTTATACACAGGTGGCTGCTCTATGGAGGTGGCCGCTAATACAGGTTTGACTGTAATCAATTAAGCATATGACAACACTGGTAATGATCAATCATTACCACAGTCATCTCTTTAATTGGTTTTGATTTTACAACATAATTCGGATACCGTATTCAAGCCTTGTGTAGAATTCACACTTTGAAATTTGTAAATTGTTGCATGAAAAATTGAAAATAAGATGCAGCTTATCCGCAAAGTGCCAGGCTCTTTTTTGCGCATTCTCATTTTTATGCTGCTAAATCAAGGTAAGAGTTATACATGGCTGCAAACAATACATGCCAGAATGAATAATCACATATTAATTTTCAGACCCCAACTGGATTTTTCGCCGTCATATTGTGCCACTTTATTGTATATTTAATAATCGGATAAAACTGAGAGTTTCATTGAACATCGATTCATACAGCCAGTGGCAAATGTTACATCATTAAGACTCCTTACACTACAATGAAAGCAGTCTATAACGGTCCCTTCTGGGACCTTATAGGCAGGTGGCCTTTCTGTCCAGCTTGATTTCTATAGAAAGTGTCATTTGTGGATTATGAAGTAGAAATGTTATTTGGGGATTATTACGAGTGGTCTTTATACACACGTGATTGCTCTATAGAGATGGCCGCTCATAAAGGTTTGACTGTACTTACATTTGTCGTGGCAGTTTGTTGAGCACTTCCCAGTCGTAGATCGCTTTTCCGACATCAAGTAGGGGCAACACGACAGCATCTGACAAACCCTGGCAAGGTACTTTGTCAAGGCGCTGGGTTTACTGGGTACACGTACTCTTCGAAGGAAACGCTTTCCATTCTTCGCAGTGATTTCGATACACACAACATTATCTAACTTCAGATCTTTGTGCTTCTTAGTTTGGTAAAACTCCCGACTAAATAGCTCTAGCACTTGATTCGGATTTAGTGCAGCATTGACGATATGATGGAGACATTTGCGTATGCAATTCTGATGCGGAGGACCAGTCAGAGCCCCTGTCGTTTTATCTGGTAACTTCATGATTTCGTCTCCGTTGAGATAAGGTCCACATGCGCAACATTGATTGAAACAGATCTCAACCATGCCACTTTTTGTCAAAAGGGCTAAAATAAAGAAAAATAAATATCAAATGAGATCAAATCAACAGGAGTTAAACACATCGTAATAACCCCTGTCCTGCTCGTAAAACTATTTGAATGAAGACTTGAAGTCGCTGCACTAATTGCTGATTGGTTGCTTGCTTAGGACTAACTATCTGATTGGTTATGTGTTGCTACTTTTGACCTGTTTTGAAAACGTGTATACACGTCAATAGCAGGACAAGGGTTAAAAGGAAAGCCATTATTTTGCAAAGCAGATCCACCTCTTTTTACTAGTGCAGTGGTAGCAGCATATTTCTAAAGTTGATCTTCAGAGCTTGATATATCTGTTATACAATGTCTTAGTGACAAAAAAGTTTAGCAAGACTGTTTTCTCATCGAACTGTGCTAGATCTGATACCCAAACCAATAACTAACCAAAGTGCAAACATGAGTGTCCCCATGCTCTCCTAGCAGCCCAAACGATTACCAAGGTATAAGGCAACTATCAGTTCTTACAAATATTTGAACATTTTCAATATATGAAATATACTGACTAACCTTTTGGTGCCATTGGTTTCAGCTTATCCAACTTTTCTCCCCCTTTGCCGCCGTTCTTGCCTTTCCCTGAGCCTTTGCCTCCTTTCCCACTACTGCTGTTAATGGGACTAGGTTTGTCTTCGTACAGAGAATCGTCCACTCTTGGCTTGGAAGTCTTTATACTTCCAAACAAAGGTAGCTGTGCCGCTATGCCATATGAGATCGGTGAGAGGGAGTTTTCATTGAACGACTTACTGTCTGTGACTTGGGGTGAATCGTTCTCTTTTGGTAAGGACGGGTCTAATCGTTCTCTCAATCCTTCAATTACTGGATCTGGCATGTTGGCACTGAAATCCAAAAGAAAATAACTGAAAATCTAAATTTATCCTGTATACTTTCTCTTAACAAGTAATACATTGTTTACTGAAACCAGTAGCTTAAACCAAAACAAAGCGGACCAGAAGTGGTTTATTAGGCAGAGTGGACTGTACATGATCATATGTTTAGCAGCTTGTGTGTAAAATAGAATGCGCAAATCCTGCGAGAAGCAAAAGATGAAGCAGAATCAATTATTGATAGACATTATTGAAACTTTGTGCTAAACAAATTATTATCTACTCTTCTCGCTTCAGTGAATCAGTGGTTATTAATATTAATTAATTACATCGACTTGTTTAGTTGACTGTCAGTGTCATTAAAACTGTTGACCTATCATCAGTTGAGTAGATCTTTGCGGGTATCGCTCGGTCAGTGTCTAAAATTAAATGCAGTTACAGTGTAACTCGGTTAAGATCACCTCGGATATTAGCACATCTCGGTTATTATCACGGATTTCCAAGGGATTTTTATGTTGACACTCGCTTATTGTCACGCTTTCTGTGATTTGTTGCCTTGCTTAAACTTGTAGGCGCCGCATTTGTCGCGAAAGGAAAAGTTGATGAACTGTTTTTCATTGTGTTCGCCTAATTAAGCGTGACAAATCCAATAAAATGAGTCTTGTGTTGCTTAAATCTCTACATAATAGCTCTGTCTGGTGTTGATACAGAGTTTGCTGCTCTGTGGCCCGATTTTGCTACTGTTTGAGCCGTTTCTGCAAAATTGGAGGTCTGAGTATGAGACTCGGTTATTGTCACAACTCGGATAATGTAACGTTTTACACTTTTCCTGAGGGTGTGAGATTGACCGAGTTACACTGTACAAGCACTCAAACTAAAAGCAAAATGCTTCATCCCATCTTTTCTCCCGCATGATCAGCCATGCAGCAAACACAAAAGAAACTGAGAAACCACAATAAAAAGTGAAAGGTGGAAAACAACAGCTGCAATAAAGAAAGTCAGGCAAACATGAATTCACATACCCTGGTGGCTGAAGTGGATGTCCGTTCTTTTCACACCAACCAACAGGAAACAAATCGAGAGTTTCAAAGTCGCACCATTGATCATACCCAGAATCCCAGCCATCGAAATGAACTCTTATTAACGAGGAACGAACATCAACAATAGTAGCTGGACAAAGGAAAGACGGTTCCCTCAAATCAACTGCTTCTAGCTTCATTCCTGGAGTGAAAGGATTGATCCGCTTTTCCTGTAATTAATATCCACAGCATACGTAAGTGAACTACAGTTAACGATGTCAACAACAACAAGCATTTGGAATAGGAACGTAATTAGATAGTAATTCCTTGAGATTTAGCTGTAATACTTAACAAATAGATCATTAGTAGGTAACATGTGACATGCAATCAAACTTGTATTCACTCTTAAGAGCAATCACCCCACTTGGGATTACAGTAAAACTTGTCTATAATGGTCACCTTCTGAGGAAAATGACCTTTATAGACAGGGGCCTAAGTGTCATTTTGGGGTTATGAAGAGTGGCCTTTATACACAGGTGGCTGCTCTATAGAGGTGGCCACTAATAAAGGATTGACTGTATCGAAAAGTGGTATTATCTTAACACAGGTGATCACTTGAGCACTCAAGACAGGTAAACTGTATCGTTTGAACATTAAACCGATCACTCACAAACACTTGCCCAGTATCAAACAGACAGAATAACATACAATAACATGTAATTTAATTCTTACCTGATCTTTAAAAAGAGAATTTGGCGCAGCTATTGAACTTGTTTTCGTCAAATATTTATTCCAATCCAGAGACTTTGATGGATGGTCTATAAAGACGTAAAACACAGAGGTTGGAATCTGGCTAGTTCATATTAACGAAGATCATACACAATACTGACAGTTAGCACAAACCCACAAACCTTTCGGTGGCGTCAAGGGAAGCTTGTTGCTCTTACACCATCCAGGTGGAAAGATGTTCTTCGAATTGGCATGGCAAATGAAGTACACAAGTTGCGAATCCAAGCCGAGAATAAAGTAGTTGAAGCGAAGTTGTTTGATCACAGAGACGACCGTGACGCTGGATGGGTTGGTTGGATCGATTGCCTCCACCTTCATGCCAACAGCAAATTCCCCTTTATTTGAAGGAGGTGTGCCCATTGACTCCTACGAAAAGAAAAAGGAAGAGACATCAGCCAATAAATTCCTATTTCTCAGCCTGCATGCCAGGATTAAACTATTACCATAGATAATTCGCTTGGAGTTGGTAGGAGCTGCTTACTTCCAGTCAGCTATTTAATATTCCTGGCTAACAACCAGTAAGTCAAGAGAGAGGCGGGGTGGAAGGTTTATAGTATCTAAGCGATTTATTGAGATGGGAGGCAAGGCAATGCATAAAATCACAGAACAAGGGACACATCCTTTCTTTCGCCTATCACTACTATGTAGGCATTCTGTTCGATTGAATTTGGAAGTTCAATTACTCGACAACTCATGATTCAATTAGACTCAACATTTCAATTCTCATCATTAGTAAATCACTTTGATTTTGAGACATGCAGAAGCAGAAAGGATAATAGGGCTAATGTCAGTATTCCTTGGAGCAAGAATTCCACAAACAAACTAAAGCAGAAGGAAACAGAATCTTGCGAGGCGTGAACAGCAAGGGTATTTAATTGTCACAACAAACATTTGAATGAAAAGTTTCAATTTTTTTTTAAATTCAGGATTATAATAACAAAATTTTCTACCAAGATTTCAGTCATAAAGAAATAATTCAGATTCTAATAGATTTGAATAATCCGGGTTTGAACAGCATCCCCAGTACCATGTACATGGCGACGAAGTGACCAGAGGTCATGGTTGTTTGACATCTCATGTACCCACCAACTGTGCAACACTGAGGAAAACCTCAACTCTAGTTACATTGCTAGCAACTTACTTGAACAAAACACTCTTGAGGAGCATCTCGAGAATTTTGCAGATCCTCAGCTAAGAATTCATTCCATTCAGTTATCGAATGCTTCCAACCTGCAAATTGCATAAAATCATGTCACTAATGATACACTTCACATAATACACACATGTAGTGGTTGGTAATATATGTTACAGTCATAGTTTGGCCAACTACATTCAGCTACTCAATGCTGAGGATCCGGGTTACTATAAATCTCCACTGTGTACATGCCAAAATGCAAAAGCTGCATACTTGTACGCATATCGTGTACATCATTTGTACGGCAATAAACAAACGATAGAGCATTGCAAGGAAGAAATATTCTAAGAGAAAACACATCCCAGTTAGATCACGAGGGAACATACTGGCTGTTATCTTGTATACCGGTACCTTCTTTATATGTCTGAAATATACTTCCATCAATCAATCAATACTAGCCTCTCATTGTCACTCACCTACAGGAGGCTGCAAAGCATGACCAACTAGCGATGACCAGCCAACAGGGTGAATATCACTCGACAAATAATGGCACCAGTGGTCATCGGCAGTGTCTGGGTCCAGCCCATCATAACGCAGTCGTAATCGATCCCCTACTATGTCCACAATTGAGGCCACACACATGGAGAAGAGGTTATGTTTGTCTGCAACTTCTAATTTCATACCCACTTCGAACTTGTTATATGACGTACTCTGAACCTACGGGGAAAAGGAATTTGTAACTGAAAAGTTCATCAATAAATATGAAATTTTGGGGCATGCATACCGGTACCACAAAACCTTATGCCATTAATGGTATAATTTCATACTGTAAAAGCATTGCTCATTTTGTCAACTACTAGTAGAGCCAAGGAGGGTTAGCAGTTAGCAATCATGTGTCCAGTGGAGATCAAATATCAAGAAACAAATTGTGCAATTGTGCACTTTTTCCCGAGAACAATTTACTCTGTTTACAAGACTACAATCACACAAAACGTGGTAATTCAAAGAAGCTAAAGCCATCAGCCATTCCTGTTAATAATTCTACGCTATATTCTTTCAGTAATCGAGTCCTTCCTGTATGGAATTCCCTTACCGAAGATGTTGTTACCTCTGTTTCATTTTCTGTTTTTAAACGTCGTTAGATTCTGTAAACTTATCGCGCTTTTGTAAAAGTTATTACGCTGCACGTATAGTGTAAGTAGTTTTACTTTCCTGTGCTTGCCTGTCAATCATTATTACTTATTTTGACAAATAAATCAAATCAAAATCAAATCAAAAACTATACAGCTGAGTGAAAATTGCTACTGAACGGGCTACCCTTACTGTGAACATACTCACAGTCTATCTGCATTGAAGCGATTGTTGTTCCTAACACTAATCTCTCCAAAGGTCTGCACAGAAACAAGCTGCTGACGCAGAAATGTACAGAAAGCCGTCTGAAGCAAAGACAAAGCTTTTCAATGACCAAGTAGCAACGTTTTGCACAGCTAAGGTCACTGTAAAGTGCAGATTTCAATATCTCAAAACATAATCATTAAATCCTACAGGGAATCTGAACTTCTGCACATTTATGCAATCATAAGATAACACCATATTACACAACAAACCTTAGCGAGAAATTCATTTGAAAATGTCCGTGCTCCAGAGAGTTTCTTGAATAAGAATTGCTGCCAATTGGATCGTTTCTCTTTGATGGCTGAAACAGAAATATGCAAGAAATGACTCTAACATTTGACAGATGATGCACAATCTGGATAGCAACACACCAACAGACAAATCTCAGACTGGAGTTCCTGTGCCAACTTTTTTAATGACACAACCAAACAACAAGTGGAAGACTTTGTGAATTTCGCTAGCATGACGTGTGTTGTTTGTGTTTAAAAACCAAGAGAGCATAATTATTAGAACATTGAAATTAAGCTTACTGTGTAGTCTCTGAGAAAATACGAATCTGCCCATGAATTACATCAGAAATATCTCTATAAACTAGTTTCTACCTCGCTCATCGCAATTTCATGCAGCTCACTACCTCCCCCACTGAGAACTGACATGCATTGCTTATGGCTAGCTTTAGCCTCATTTGATTGTCAAGGCGACTAAACATTAAACATGCTTGCCAGTTGCTTCTCTCCCTCCAGTGTGATCATTATGCCATATTGAAAGGATACACCAACCGGTCCCTCATACAAAATCAACACAAAGCATGCTGTAAAGCATTGTACCTGGAGGAGGAATCAGCAATTTCTGTACGCTGTAGCACCAACCAACCGGATGAATATTTTTCGATCGTACATCAAACCAAAAGTCAGAGTCATCTTCAGCTTCGCATCCCTCGTAACGTAAAAGCATCATCGTGTTGTCTACTTTCTGCACAGTTGCTACCCAAAATGCAGCATCTGTGTCCTTTGCAACGTCAATGCCACAATTGACAACTTCTACTTTCATGCCAATGTGAACATCTGTCAGGCAAGGTGCTTTAGATACCTGGAATTCAATTTTACAGTTACACTATTAAAAACATTCTCGTAGTAGCGGTGGCACAATAAACATAGTTTCCTACATAACAAACAGTACTAATTATATATTATTCGCCAAAAAATGGCAGACCCTGCCTTGAAGAGGCATTCAAATTGATCATCCTTTATACAAAGCAATCAACTTATTCTGTTTTGCAGTCCCGCGTTTTTGTGCGAGACCTCATTTCAGTTTCGTGTTGCCTCAATACAAATTTGATTGTGAACCCATCAAGCAAAGAAAACGGCTTTATAATCAAAATTGAGATCTCCAAAACTAGACTAATCTAGCAGCGACAACTTTAAAACTAACTTGAAAGCTGCTAAATTTCCACTCACTATTATAGACCAGATAGAGATACTGCTGTTTTTAAGTAACAACAATCAACTTTTAGTAAGTGGACAGTGACAGTACGTATGTACAAAGCAAATTGCATGCAAAATTTGGTGCATGCTACATTTCAGATCATATAAGTCGCCCCGCTTTACCAGCATAAAACTGAGAATGCACAGAATATAGGTTAGCAAAATACTTTGTGTGAGCAGCTCATATCACTGTGTAGAAACCAATCTTATGTAAAAGCCAACCTTCGCAATTTTCCATTTTAAACTCATCACCATAGATAAGTTGTTTTGGCATTGGTGCTTGGTTTGGTGGGAGCTGCGTACA
>OFHS01004308.1:0-12033 GCA_900245855.1 Calvadosia cruxmelitensis | reverse complement strand
ATATATATATATATATATTGTAAACAGTTTACCAGTATTCACTTGATTTTATTATGTATCAGCCCATTGAAAAAAAGCCCATAAAGGGTTTATATGGTATCTGAATAAAAGATGATGATGATGATGATAATGATCATTGGCACTGTGCGGTGTGCTTTGAAAACTGTGACCAATATGCTGTGACCAGGCGACAAGCCAACAAGAGCATTGTTGTTTCACAGAGCTCACTATCAAGAATCCTTCAGGCTTCAGGATAGACAGGAAAATCATCGTCATCATTTATTCTGTAATTGAAATGCTCTGAGAGTGCTTCGACAGGAAATTACTTAAAACTCGCCCTCTGAAACTAGACTTTCAACTGTTGCAAAACTGAGCAAATATAACACAGTGGATAGTGGCAGCTGTCAGCCTGTCGCTCTCGGCTATATCGAATAACGTTAATAAATTTTAAAGAGTGACACGAGTTCATTCACAGCTTTGTTGGTTCACGGTGAGTTTATGGCTCATGTAGCCACAACACCCTCATCACATCACTCGTACCATCGTGTTATTAGCCAAAGAAACATGACTCCTCGGGCCTAAAGACTGTCTATGGTATAAATCATCCATCAAGCACATTTGTAATTCACAAACCATAAAATGGCGTGCATTTCGGGGCTCAGCTATATACGATAGGGGCTGGTGGTGCAGTGCAAGGTCCGTTCCTAACTGAATGACTCAGTGTGTTATTGTTGTTGTTGTTGTTGTTGTTGTTGTTGTTGTTGAAACTTAATTCTTCCTCTTGGACATTGTTCTTCCCCCGTTGGTTACATAGCATTACGCCTGCACTCACTTTTATGGTGAACCCCTCACCTCGCTATTAAAATAAAGTGCTGGTGTGCGTAATTGCATTCTCGGAGTGACAATAAAACGCATCTTCACTATGTATTGTCAATCATGAGACAGCTCTTTTCGCAGTCGACCGAGGCAAACCAAATCTCTGTCACGTTTTTATACTTTTTATGAGAGGCTATCCTTTGTTCAAAGTTTAAAATATAGTACTGTAATTTATCATGTCAATTTAGTGTGCCCGGTTTTCAGTTCTGTGATTCATAATGATGTCAATGATGATGTGCGCCATGTCTGCAGTTGAAGGTACCGATACCAAGCCATAGATATCACTTTGGAGTGATTCGTTGAGCTGTTCAATGAGTTTATGACGTCTAGAAAGAGAAACTATCTGAACTGAAATTATAGACCAAATGACCGATTGTGAAAATAATTGCCTGATTCGGGTACCATTGAATGACGTTTGCTGAGCTTCCTAATTGATATCGCTGCAGAACGAGAGAACAACAGACAAACGAATTTTCTTTCTTGCTTGGCAAAGCGCTTTGTGTCCAAGTGCCACGCATGACGTCAGAATTCTTATTATCACTCAGCAGTTTTCGAGAGCAGAACAGGTCGGTGGTAGATTCGATATGATTTCATTCGCTCATTTGTACATAATCGAGCGACTTTTCGCCTGAATTTAATGGAGGGCAAACCCCCATAAAAGCAAGTGCTCTTCATCAAAGCCATCATTCCCTGGTAACCAACCAAGAAGAACTGTGCAAGAGAAGTGCAAGTCGATCTATCGGAAGCTTAAAACAATGTTCAGGAGCACAAGGCAAGTGCCCGTGGCCGCTGCGTTGAGCCTAGCCACCAAATGTCCCTTCGTCAGCGGCCTCTCGCCGGGATTTCTGCGCCGAGCCGGTCCGTCAGTCTTCTCGTACGCTGAAAGATGCCCTGTCATGAGCCAAGTCGTGTCAGCCAGTTCGTGCGCTGGACCCACTCAGGTAACACGAGGTGAGTTGCAGCGCGATATCAAACAATTGTATCTCTACTCAGTTATACGTCGGGCAAAGGAAACAGATGGTCGTCTGGATCCGTGTGATGAAGACGACGGCACGTTCTATTTTTGTTTACTCATGCTTTGTCTAGTCAGCAAACAACTAACACCAAACCTTAGCTTGTCTGTGGGTTCTGTTTGGTTTGTCTTTTGTAAATTCAAGTTTAGTAAGACTCGTAATTCCCTTCCATGGAGTTGTTTTATTTTTGATTGAACTCGAGATTAAACTGAAATTGTTTCGGGAAAAGTACTTTGGAGATGAAAAGAAATCGTTTCATCTCCAAAGTACAAAGTCACTGTTGCGAGCACTTCCCACTGTGCCTTGCAGCTTCACTTTGAAAAGGACATTCAGCATTCCACAAACACATTGCTTTTGGGAGATAATCTTCTTCAGTCAAGCGACTATTTGGCGTAGCAGGCTCTGGCAAAATGAATAGGACGGTAGACAGCCTGCTTGAATAGATCTGCTTGTCTCGTATGGTACCTTTCTTGTCATTTGCTTTTTTCATTTGAAAAAGGCATTAGAACCACTGAACCGTCGCAGCTCAGTGGTTTGCTTTGTATTTCGTCTGATTCGAACAAATTACATAGGATTACAAGTGACAAAGGGCTTCTTGTCTGTCAGCCTTCCAGGCTATTTTGTTATGTAATACTGTCACGTTCCTTTCTGTACCTCATTCAGCTGAGGCACATTCCACTGAGATGAAGACCAGGATTACACTATATCTGATAGCTCTTATTAGCAGATGAGTATCAAACAATCTATCCCACTCTGATAGGCGTCACATGGTGTTTCTCAAATGTTGCTCCTTGTGTTAACACACTTTTAAAAGGCAAGTCATTTCTTTGCACCTGAAATGTGACCCAACCCTTTCTGTTCTGGAGGCCCACACCCTTTTTCCACCAGACGCCTTTGTGGTTATTCATATCGGATTTCCATGATTACACCTTCTGGATTACAACGCTCCAGTCAGATTTCCTATGCAAATGGTTTTCTTACGGCTTAGGCAGAGGAGTGACTTTCACTCTGCAAAGCCAAGCAATAGCTTAGGCGCATTGTAATTTAAAGGCCTATCTCGTGGGAAATCACTATACTGATTTAGCTATCCTACAATACTGTTCAAATTGATGCCCAGTCTACAGCGTTGGTATGTTCTGTAATAGTTATTTACTGTTAGTTTTGTATTCTCAGCTGCAAAGCTGAAGCACACTCCACAGCGATGATTTGATTTGATGATTCCTAGCCTTGCAATCCAAAGGAATTTTAGCCTGCAATTTGCTAGTCGAAAGGAATTTTAGCTGCAGGACTGTTTCTGTATATTGCTGACTTACTGTAATTAGAAACCTTTCAGCAGTCCCAGGGGTTGTAACTGGAAACTGTTCCCTGCAGCCATGGGTCAGATCACTAGCCACCAGGACCAGGATCCAATTGCCAATATGAACTTTCGGATATTCGTAGGCTACATGGATTTTAATGTGTGCAACAATTGAGTTCAGTGCTGGTGCATGGATTTTTGGAATTTTGGAGTCACATCAGGTAGAATCTTTATACCGTTTAAAAATGCAAATAAATCCGCAAATGTTGTTGCGGAGCGGGAAAGTCAAGCTTTCCATGACACAGTTTATTCTAGTGCAGAGTTTCTTTTTAAGATGTCGAGAATATTTGAGGCAGCGGAAGTTTAGCTCTCTTAGTTCAGCAGTGCCATTTTCGTATTTGTGCATCTGCTGGACGCAGATTACCATTATTTCGCAATGTACTTGGCATGAAAAAGTGAGTACTGCTTGTGCTGGTTTGACAAAAGCTGGCAATGGCAGCAGCAGGGGCGTTGCAGTTTAATATAGATGAGTTATATGTTCAATTCACAAATGAACAGTTCTTCTGGATCTGATTGTAATTCTTCAAGTTTTCTTTTGACAAGGCACAGCAAGCAAGGATAGCAAATTTAACTTGATTTTGAATATTTCATTCACCTCATACGTATTTACTGCATATGGTGCAATGTTAATTACAACTATTGAGTTGCACAGTTTGTTAATTGATTAAGATGAATATTGAAGCTGCAGCAGGAATTAATGATTGACAGCATTGCCTTATATGTCCATTACTTTTCTTTAGATACTTCCAAGCCGAGCTTCCACTCTGATGATGTTGTTGACCCAGTTGTTGTAAAAGGTAAAAACAGTAAACATCTTTTGAATTGTTGTTGGATTAACACAGTAGTATACAACTCAACAATGGCTCACATGAAAGTTCAAGTTTGATTTTCTTGAAACGATGATTGCCGTACTACTTCAAATCGTCCTAGGCTATAATCTAAATAGCTTCTGCTTGCTGTTTGAATGATGAGAAGTGCTGCCATTGTACAGGGCTGTTCAAGTAATTGTAAGCCGTTACTTGTAATTTTTACTTTTCCTGTAATTTTTCATGGATATTGTTACATTTTAAAGGAAGTAATTTTTAGTTGTAATTACATTTTCCCTTGTGTAATTGTAATTTGATAGATTCTCCAGATATTGATTCGTTATGGTTACCAGTACTTTTGTTTTGTGTGGATGAATTATTCGTTCTGCGAAGTGTGAAATGTGTCAGCAGCATATGGGATGTAAGACTGTGAGCAATTAGCGTTTAGCGAGATGTCAAAACATGCGAAGAAATTCATGCTGTATAACCATCTGCAACAAACAATACTAGGCTGCTTTCCAGCCTCTTTTGGAAAATAGGGGCTCTTTTGCTCGAAGAAAGACAGATGCTAGAACAAAGATTAGGCATAAAAATGTGCTTTCTTTGGCAGGAGAAAAATAGGCTCACTGTTCCCCATACAAATTTCTTTATGCCTCCATGTTTAACTTATTGAAAGTGAACAATATATTTTGATGTCAACAGCAATTCTGAGAAGTTGACGATTGTCAAACTGCTTTTATCTCTTCAGCAAGCTCAATTTTATGTTTTTGCGAGTTTTGATTCATACTGTAAGTTTAGAGGATTCCCTCTTCATTCAGTTGAAGTGATCTTCGAAGAGAAAACTCTTGCCTTGTTAAGTTGTAATTTGTAAAATTTATTTTAAATTTCCGTTACTTTTTCAAAAGTATTTTACCAGCCCTGCCATTGTATATCTATCCTTCCTGTACGTCTTGTGTTTGTTAGATTTGTAAATCTAGGTGGCGTGTACGTCTTGTGTTCGTGAGTCTTATGTTTGTGAGTTCTGTAGAACTGGATGGCGTGTATGTTTGTGCAGTGTCATACAAGGTGTCAAGTGTTGTGGCGTCGCAGTGTCATATGCATTTCGTGTTGTATTGTTCTGTTGTCAGCGGTAGTTCTGTATAGTCATGCGTTGTGAATGTGTATTGCACGTGCTCTGAGGAGTAAAATCAGTGTGCTCAAAGTTCTTGGCGAGGAGCCACTCGCCGTGTTGTCGTATCTGTCTCCTTCGCACCGAACCATAATCTTACACTTCCTTTAAGTGAGCATTGAACTAGCATTGTTGTTGTTTTTGGTGTTATAGAGAACGTAAGTGAAGACCATTTCAAGTATGATCACTTCTTCCACGCTCAAGTGGAGAAGAAGAAGCAGGACAGCACTTATCGTGTGTTCCGCAAGGTTAACCGTCTTGCTGAGCACTTTCCCAAGGCCAAAGACTACAGCTATTCAAGCAAACCAAATGACATCACAGTGTGGTGTAGCAACGATTACCTTGGCATGAGTCGCCATCCAAAAGTGGTCCAATCTGCACGGTACGTAGATATGAAACACTAAACATTTTCTTTTGGTCAGTTCACACTTCATGGTGATGACGTGAGGCTTGTTTGCCTTTTTACAGTGATGTAATAGAAAGACATGGTGTGGGAGCTGGCGGAACAAGGAACATATCTGGCACAAGTTCCTATCATAATCTGCTTGAGCAATCTTTGGCAGATTGGCACAAGAAAGAGGCTGCTCTGCTGTTTACATCATGCTATGTGGCAAATGACACAACGCTGTTCACTCTTGGCAAACAGTTACCTGGCTGTGTGATATTGTCAGATGAAGGAAACCACGCGTCGATGATTCATGGTTGGTTATTATGAGTGTGCCTTGCTCTTTTTATATCCTCAGTTTGTTGCTTTCAGATTGTTAAATATGATTGTTATCCTATTCAGGAATTCGCACTAGTCAGGCTAAAAAGCTGATTTTCCGGCACAATGATCCTCAGCACCTTGAAGAGTTGCTCCGATCTCTGCCTGCTGATACCCCAAAGATTGTTGCATTTGAGTCTGTTCACTCTATGACGGGTGCAATTTGCCCTTTGCAAGAGATGTGCGATGTTGCGCATCAATATGGGGCACTGACTTTTGTTGATGAGGTACGTCAGCCTGTTTTGCCCAGTGTTCTTATCATCTGTTTGGTTATCAGCCCAGTCTTAGCGTAACTCCGTTTGCCTTACATTGTGTGTGTTATGCTATTTTGAAGGTTCATGCCGTTGGGTTGTATGGGGACCGTGGTGCTGGCATTGGTGATCGCGATGGCCTTCTTGACAAGATGGATATCATCAGTGGTACACTGGGAAAAGCGGTTGGTGTTATTGGTGGATACGTAGCTGGCAATGCTTCATTGATCGACAACATCCGCAGGTGTGATATTTTGTTTAAATAACAAACGATGCACTCCCTCAAACAAGCGCCCTTAATGTAGTTTCTGTTGGAGAGTGTATGTTTACACTAGACACTCTGCAAAGCAACTCAAGGTGGTTCGTAAAAAGAAAGGCGGTCGTGTACCAAATGGCCGGTACACGACGACGTAACGAGGCTCACTCGGCAGCAGATATATAAGGGAGATTGTTGTGCAGATTAACGAGGGTGCGTCTAGCTCAACGGCAGAGCAGTGGACCGGCAATCCGAAGGTTGTGGGTTCGATTCCCACGTCGTACCAGTTTTTCTGTACTTTTCTCAATCTCGGTTTCCAACAGTTTCTTGGTTTGATGTTGTGATTAACTATCGCAGAGGGTTCTAGCTTGGTCCGCTGTTTATTCACTGATTCACCCATAGGAATATGAAGTTTCATATTTATTGATTTGGCAAGTAGTTGTTTTGTCTACTTGTCCTTGGCGTTGATTTTGGGTTCCACCCTACGCTGCTTGTGTTTGTCAGGTGTTACCACATTTCTCATATTAGCCATGCTATTGTCAATGCCTGCCTTGTTTCTCCTCAGTTATGGTTCCGGATTCATCTTCACAACCGCACTGCCACCAGACAAGGCTGCTGCGGCACTGACATCAATTGACATCCTGAAGGGCAGTGAAGGCTACGAATTGCGCTCCAGGCATCAAGCCATTGTAAGAAAACTGAGAAACAAGCTACTTCAAAGGGGCTTTCCTGTGGAGTATGCACCAAGCCACATCATACCTGTTTTGGTGAGATTGATGTGACTTGTTCTGCTTTGAAGCCTTCTTTGGTGTTTTAATGCTGCATTCATTATTAATTGATGTCCTTTTGATTTGGCTCGTGTGCTTGTAGGTCGGTGATCCTGAACTTTGCACAAAAGTATCGATTGATCTTCAATTGAAGAGTGACATATACGTGCAAGCCATCAACTACCCCACTGTGCCACGAGGTGAAGAAAAGTTGAGAATTGCTCCTACTCCTCTACATACCGAGGAAATGGTGGATGACCTACTCGTCGCATTGGAGGAAGCATGGAAGGCAAATGGATTGTCTTTTGTTCGTCCTGTGTGTGTTGTGAATTGCTCCTGTCAAAAGCAATGCGCCAGCCTTGACGATCCTCAGCATTCAGCGCATCAGACCGTCACCGCCATAGCGTAATGCAGATGAGCTGTCTTTCCCTTTGACAGCTATCACGGCCAATATAATTCGGCTTGTGTCTTTGTCTGTTTTGTATTACTCCTATCATTTGATGAAGGAACAAACAGCAACATTGCCTCTTGGTCATGTGTCTTGTTTGTCTCAGATAGTTTAGCAGGTGACAGGTGTTCTCCCTGTGGTTGCAGTCCAACTCGATCCATTCAACTCTTTGCTTAAGGATAACAAGCCAATGGCTTGTCTATGATAATAGGCCCTCAATCAACATTGCATATATAGCTTAGTTAGTTAGTTGTTACTAGTTAGTATAGTTACTTACTGATAGTCCCTGATTGGGCGTACATAGGCCTATCATTATTGTCATCACAGCATTGTCACGGACTCACGGTGGCCCATAGATATCAGTTTAGAAACCGATAGGGGCATTATCACGACCAGATTGACAAGCATTCGCCACTAGCATTAGACAAATCCTTAACAGAATCAAATCTCAGTCAATGACCGACAGTAACGCCCGTTTCAGGGATTTGTGACCACCACCTAACTTACGATCATAGTCACGGTCCTGGTCACGAGGTCATTGAGCGTCGCCATCTTGGAAATATACAAGCTACTGTATTTGAGCTCAGAGCTGGCAGAGTGGTCTCTGAATGATTGGTCTGTGCTTTGAACACTTTAATTTAGTGTTACATTTCTATCGCAATGTTAATATTATATTTTAATTGCACTGTGGCTACAGCGTAGAGTGGCACTATGAGGACTTCAAAAAAGAAAAGGAGACCACCAAAACACACTAACAACGCATTCCCACTGAGTTACTGTTTTGAAACAAGACGGCCTCAGCATTTCTTCTTCCCTGCTGCATCTGCTTATCGTTATCATCCAGGTTTCAAGGTAGCATGCCTTCCCAATATCACAGTTAATCTTACGTCAGTCAACCGTTGCGAGACATCTTGGCAGTCAGTGAAATGCGGCATCAAATTCCTGGCGTCAGGAGCACTTTGCATTCACATTCTGAGCTGCCATGTTGGCCTTGACGATGAATCGAAAGGGAAGATCTTCACTTGTCAACTGGATTACGATTCTATTAGCAAAGAAGCACTTCTAACTACGGACACTGACTTCGATGTGGCAGAGAAGTGCTTGCAAACTCCTCTTTACTCGCCAGGTAGTGATTGGTGCGTTGGAATGTCCCATTGCAGTAACTTATTGGCTGTTGGAGGCGCCCCACACAGAGTGAAGCAGTCAATCTTCTGCCAGAAAATAGTCTTCTATGACCTTTTATCACAATACAAGGAGGCGCATTGTGAATCCAAAACCACAGTGGCAGAACTACCTCTCTATGACTGCAGTTTCGGATTGGGTAAAATAACATGTTGTGCGTTCGCACGTACTCACGCATGCTTTGTTACTTTTGTTTCGTATGAGTACCACATGTTCCCCACTTTGAATGGCATGCACGTGTGGAGCACACCGTCCTTCAGCTGTGAGCACAAGATTCAAATACACGAGTATGTTCCAGAGTTTTCTCACAGCTATGTGACATCAGCCACATTTTCTGGCGATGATAGTATGTTAGCAATAGCCACTGCCACGCACCAAGTATTTATTTTCAACAGATTGTCTTTAAAGTTTGGTCCAGTTCATTTCCTGAAAAATCATCCTGTCTTCCTCGAGAATGAATGGATGGATTGCTATGGCTCATTTGCCTCCACATTGGGCCAGGCGTCCTTACTTGTTGCAGTACAAAATGGCAATCTGTATTGGCTTGAGGTTAATTGCTCAACCTTGTCTGTCACTTGCCACAAGGAATTTAATATTTTTGAAATAGGACAGCAGCAGATGCTATTGGATCAAAACAACCAGCGCAGAAATGTGACATGCTTTGAATTTTCTCCTGGACAAAGCCTCTGCATACTTGGAACAACAGCCCAGGGTATATTCCTCGTAGATCCAGTTCACGAAACAATTGTGTCTATACTCAATTGTGATTG
This sequence comes from Calvadosia cruxmelitensis, assembly GCA_900245855.1. NCBI lineage: Eukaryota > Metazoa > Cnidaria > Staurozoa > Stauromedusae > Kishinouyeidae > Calvadosia > Calvadosia cruxmelitensis. The sequence goes on along the minus strand of OFHS01004308.1, from coordinate 2,376 downwards.
CAACCCAGTTCCTTGTCGATACATTGCTGTATCCTATGCTGGATTAGAACTGGCTGTTGTCCATTGTAGCTCAGAACTGGTATTGCACATTTATAAGCTGTCAAGGTATAGATTAAGTCTAATGCGCCTGTGCCGTGAAGCAATCATTGAAAGTGCTGATGAAGCAACTATAAATACGTTCCCAGTCAGCTGTGAATTGGCCAATTTCTTGGCATATAAGTGTACTCGTTTTGAATTTGAATAACATATCACAAATGTTGCACTGCTCTGCTGAAGATTACCAGTCAAGAAGTCGACATCAATAATTACACATTGTGCATTTACACAAGCATGCATTTTACTCATGAACATCAAGGAGTAGTTTGGCAATGAACTTGTTCTATTATTTCCATGGTTGACGCATTTGCATGTGGTTGTGTGTTTGGAGGGTCAATTGTTTGGGATTTGCTGTGCGAGCTGTTATCACCAGGCCTGGTGTACTCCAAGCCAGCAACGAAGGCTTTGTGCATTTTGGCAGCATGATCTCCTCTTTGAAAACCTTGCGCCGCGTACCCTGATTGCCTCTTATGTGCAACGGCTCTGTGGTATTGTGATACCTGTTTGGTAGCAGAGGTGTATGCTTTGTGAATGCTCCCCCATACGTTGTTGCAGGTTCCTTCATTTGTGAATCTGTCTCTGTGGTCGTCCAGCTCAGGAGGTTCACGCCCCTTTTGTTGTGTTGAGATGCATTGCTGGAGACGTGCCTTTTACCCAGACCCTGGAAGTGTATATAAATAACATCATTATTGTCTATAGTGACCATTGAGCTGTGTTGTGGTTATCAACAATTAAGATGGCGTCAAGAGCTTGCTTCCCAGCATGTCGTGCATTCCTTTGATGTTAATTGCTGTTTACAAAAGTAGAGCTGCATAATTACCATTGTCCATATTTTTATTAGTTATGTCACCTAGCTATGTACTTCAAAGAGAGGCTAGCAGGACTTCTTTGAAGGAATTAAGATTTCCCATTTGTAGATTTATGACTTCCAGATATGGCAGTGGTTCAATGCTACTGGGAATGTAGCTCCATCACCAGTAGAATTATTACCGCTCAAAGAATATCATGTCACAAGCTCATATCAATCACTTCAATTCTATGTGCGACGGCAGTTTAATCATTGCTTACGTGGCTGAAATGCATTTCCAGATCACCCATGGCCATGGCGTGTGCATTTCTGTTGTCATGACGCGAGAACAGGTGACGATCTGATCTCACCTAGAATGAACACGATCGAACAGATGGAAAGCGCTGCGGGAATCATTCTGCGATCGGCACTGGCTGCATCCACCCACCTGGGCGCGGTCTAGGTAGGCGGTGGGAGGGCGGGGTTTGGCGTACTGGCGGTAGTGCACGATGAATCCGTCCCTACTCTTGCTGCGATGGTGCCCATGGTAACCAGTAGAAAACTGAAAGCAGCCATAAACAATACGCAACTCAATATGATACACAAATCGCAAAGTAACGCATTAATTGGGAGATGCTGGCCGTGTTGCCTCGCACCCACGATCCGATGATCCCTTGTCCATTCTGAGATGACATTCTCTTTCAATTCTAATTAGTAACAAGGCAGCATGAGCAAGAACGACAATTCTGTCCAGCCGGCTGAGCGTCCGCCATCGTGTAATATGATATCGCTTGTAGCAACGACTGACAACGCACGTCATCACGATGTCGAGCACGGTGGATGTCGAGAAGACGCAATGGGTCACCGCCCGCTGTGTGTTTGCTGTTGCTCAGTTGCTGTGCGCTTACGTTAGAGCAGAACTTAAGAAAGATTAAACTGAGATTTCAAAAAGAAAACAGTAACGTAAACGACTATGAGAAGTGTCACCGTGACCGTGATCACTCTTATAAAGTATGATAATCATATTTCTGATTTCTAGAACATTATACGACAGGACCGGCCATTGGTGAAGATGTGGCCATCAAAAGATCATTGTATTGAAGCATGATTTTATACTTGTGGTGTACCATGATTAAACGACATGCCGTCACAAACTATATTTGATGTCGCATTACGAGGTAAGAACTACGATCACTGCAATTTGACTGTATCTTGTCGGTTGTTGTCTAAGTTTTCGTCGTGGAAGTATTATGCATGAAATGTCAGCGTAAAGGCAAATGATGCCTCTCAGATTGAATGCTTATAAAGACCCCGAAACACCCAAACCAACTCCGACCAACAGCAGATGTTTTAAGGACGACGTGCCATTGACTCAAACGAGAATACAATTGCGAGTGATTAGGATAATTCCACCAATCAGCCAAGAGCAGGGGCGGATCCAGGGGGGTGCTTTGGGTGCTCAAGCACCAGTCAGATTCTCCGGCCTTTGATGC
>OFHS01004307.1:0-14347 GCA_900245855.1 Calvadosia cruxmelitensis | reverse complement strand
TAATAATAATAATAATAATAATAATATTAATAATAATAATAATACACATAATTAGTCTTAGAGAAAAACCAACAAACAAACGAGTGGTAATTAATCGTACAATAAAATCAAATCATAATTTTATCCTCAAACTCCGATTGACCCAACGAATGAGGCTATTTCAGCGTCTGCCAAATTCACAGGGTGAGATGATGTGCGAAGGGATCTTGATCCTCGAAGGCATAGGACTGCTGAGCGAATCAGTTGAAACGACAACTTCGTGCGTAGCCAATTTGTAATGATGCTGCAGTGTGTTCCATGCTTCTAGCTTCTGTGACAGCTACAACACGAATCGTTCAGTTTCTGGACTGCACCCACCATGGCATGAAAAAACTAGGGGTGTCAAGGAGCCATGCTCAACTTCAATAACTCTCTGGTTGTACTTTTCTTCTTCTCTCCTTCGTTCTTAATAAAAGCTCTCAAGAGACCCTGGCGCAGGTGGGAAGGAGCGAAAGGATAAAAACCCTTACATCAAAAAATGCTACCTGCCCTCTCTGCCAAACTCTCCGGGCGCTAATGTTCAATCGTGCCTCGTCCCCCTCATTTTCAGTGGCAAGAAGGCGCTCTCCGGTCAACGGCTAAAGATGTGTGGACATTGCTTAGTAATACAACTATAAAATTTAGTGGTTTTAAATTGTTCCAAACACAGTTACGTCATTGTTACCTTGGTGTCGAAGTACGTTTCCATGACGCGCAATTCATCATGCGTCCATTGCGCCTCTGTCGTGCCAAACCATCAAAGAGATAGAAACCAAACGCAATTAATAACCCAACAAAGCACCCGTCGAGAGCACTTGATGCCAAGTCACCAACAGTGAAATATCATCAAAGCCACCGGGGGTCGGGGACTACTACTCAAGGTCAAGGCCTGTGACGCAATCTCATTTCTTGTCGTTTCAAATCTTGATCCTGTCTCGATCTACGAGAACGATTGCAGAGGATTCTGATACTACTCCAAGTTCAGTTGTTGTGGCATTTTACACTTAATCATTATTTAAATAATAAAAGCTTGGAAAATTCAGGAGAATACGAAAAATGAAAGTATCATGTTGGATTCATGAAAAGTGGCCTTTATACACAAGTGGCTTCTCTATAGAGATGATCGCTAATACAGGTTTGAGTGTACCTAAATTTAATAATGAAAGGCGTTAATAACAGGATTTGACATACTAGATCGCCGATCGTATACCTTCGTCTATCAAACACTGAATCATTTTGACTGGTGCAGAACGTCACCTCATTGTAAAGATGACGATGACCATTAACTGATGCACGCCATACTCGACTGTCTACTGATGACGTCACTTACCCGTTCCCTGTTTGACGTTCACTTTAAGACACAGGGAGTCCTTCGTGTGGGGGTGCAAGCGGAATGTGTACTGCAAACCAGCGATGAGGTTGCCAGAGAAAATCAATGGATCTGCCTTCTCTAGTCGAAGCTGAATAATGAACAGAAAAATGGAGGAACGGAGAGTCAAAGGGGGGACCAAGTGATAAATAAACATAGGAGGCGATCATCGCAACGAGAAATAAGTCTAACAGTTTCATCTGTGCGAGCCACTCGCGTCAAGTGTCGACGGAAGAAGACTGCGCCGAGGTATCGATCGAGTGGCGATTGTTTGCCATGCTGCCGGGAAATAAGCTCACAGAAAGACGAGGTCGATAACAGCACGGGTATGAGGCAGCGACCAGATAATCCCGTGGCAGGATAACGTTGGGTCTGGACGCTAGAATGAAAAGGCAGACACGTGACGGATTTATCACGGATGTACGGAGAGACAATCCGACGTCACAATTGATTTTGATGGGTGTGCATACCTTGCTTTGGACGACACAGCAGGGACAGCAGGCGACGCCGGCCATCCTCCTGGTGACGCACTGACTTGCATCGAAACCATAGGGGAAGGCTGTAGGAAAGTACCTTCACAGAGATCATCAGACCGTCATTAGCATAACTCGTGTGATTATACACCAAACAACAGACAAAGGAGAAACCATTCAGCTACCTGGCGACGGGATAGACTGGGCACCAGTGCCGGGGCTGGCAATAAACTGGGAAGAGGAAGGCGAAGGCGACACGACAGCAGGTGATTTGGCAGGGCGATCACGTGATACATCCCCGGATGATGTCATGGCTAAGGGAAGAACGGAGAGATCGAGCGAATAAGCAAACGAGCGAGAGTGAAGGTCAGCAACGAACAAACCCTTTCTCTCAAAGGGTAGGCCAAGCTCACCGTCTGCGGGCGACATGGCTATGTCTACGTTAATAGGCGTGGTTGGATTGCCAGGCGTGGCAGGGTGCTCTCCTGCGTCGGTCGTATAGCGATTGGCCGCCTTGTCACTGTACAACGATAGGAAGTCCTGTCGACACAAAACCGACTGTGAGCGAAGTAGGAACGCCAAGGGACAACAGGAGGAATGAAGGATTGAGAAGGCAATGACTACTCACGCTGAGCTGATGGAGATAGTAGAAGTTGTTGACGCTCTTCGTGGGGTCGACGCGAGAACAAGATCCATCTGCATCAATCAATCAATCAATCAATCAATCAATCAACGACAGCTTCAAAAATGAGACGATGGGGTCATGTGACGTACCTCGAATGACGACACCGTTCTCCAAAATGTGAATCTCCAACACGAAACTGGATCGTAGCGTCAAAGCAACAACCACAAAGACTTACCAAGGGTGAACGAACACAGATAAATGCAAGCAACAAATGCCGAAGGTCCATCAACGATACAGCCAAGAGCGCACACGAAAGTCCTAACAATACACAGATGTTCTATTTGACAACTACAGTAGCAGCTTGTTCTCAAATTCCATCCACATGTTGAAATAGGCAACTTCACAGCATGGCACGTTACGTATAATGCACAAATGGAAAGACCTTAGACGGGGCGGGGCATATGGGGAGAGGCACACAACGATGTCTCTATAACTGGCTGGCATCATTCGCTTAAGAAAAAGATACCAGTCGCGGTACATGATGGCCAAGTGGCTTGAGCTGTGGGCCAGGATCGTGTAGTCTTTCAACGGCATGAATAACCTCTGTATTGGACAAATGATGAGTACAGATGGTCAGATCGGTGACACAAGGAAGCAACAAGAAGGTGCATCACGAGAGAGGCAAAGCATACCGTGGTTGTTCCTAGCTTGGCGTGGAATGGGATGGTGTTGATGGCTTCCAAAGCAGCCAGAGTGGCATTGAGGACCTGCGGCGTACAAAACAGAGTCAAGCTGAGGTAACAACACTTGGTGCACCACACGTTCAACAGCATGTGAGAGAGAGGGGGGAGAGCAACCTACCTTGACAGTGTATGGCAAGTTCCTGTGCGAGTTCAGCTCGTCATTCAAAGCCCTGCGCACGATGTCATGTGGGTTGCATCGGCCAACTGCGACGTCAGTCATCGCAAACGACATGTCAAAAGAAGAGAGAGGGTCACAGTGCACGGTCACCTGTCAATAGAACCGCAGCTCATCGAATTAGTCGCATGACCGCTACTAAACCAATCAGATCAACCATCAACAGAGATTGATTGACTAACCTTGTATTCCAGACAAGGCCCGTAGAGGATCACCATTGACATCAAGTCAAACGACCCGACTGCAAACTTCATCAACCCGTTGTCTACAATATCAAAATATAACAAGACCAATTTGTATCATTCACACACGCCAAGAACAGCAATGGGCATCCATCATTCTTTTGGTTATCGACACCTACCAGTATCATCATATGCTGCCAATTCCTCTGCCATCTTGTAAAACGAATACATGGCATCCCATAAGTGAACAATAGCCTCCACAACACCCTTGGCTTCTAGTCCTTCAAATGATCTCCGGACGACAAGCTTAGCACCTGCTGCCTTCTTGTCATCGACCATGGGAAATTCAAGCGAAAGACTGTCAATGTGAACCTCAAGCTCCCAGTCGAGAGATTTGTTTAATTGCAGCTGTTGCTCATGTAGCATTGTGCCCATCATCCGACGTTCGCAGTCTTCCATCTTGCATGATGTCGGGATTTCAAGCAGCTTAACGGTGTGACCAGTCCATGCATCGTATTGCACTCCCCCATTTGTTATACCAGCAGCAGTCAGCTAAAAGTCAAAGCACACAAATAATCAATCTACAGGGACCTTAAACTGACCACAATACCCTCAGCTTCTAACATGAACGAGACCAATCTGCATGTAAACGGTACCATAGTACAGTACACTCTAGCTACTTGAGGGAAATAGCCAACAGATCATACTTTCACTAATATGATATTTTTAACTTATACAACGAATTTCCATTTATCCCATTCACAATAAAGTAGCTCATGTTTCATACCTCCTTGACAAGATTGACAAATGGAAGCCGCTGGCAGCAGAAGAGCAGCACGGACGACCATGGAGCTAATAAGGATGTCTCATCTGCCACAGGGCTAAAGTGCAAGGATTCTGTTCGAGCGACCTTCGATGTCTTTCCCAAGACCTTGTCGGACAGCTGCCAATAAACCAAATAACAACACCAATACATTGAGACAGTGTCTGGTTAATCAACACGCAGTGAATTCGATCGCATTGTTGCAAGCCGATGTTACCTTACGCTTGCCATACCCATCACCTTCAATGCCTGCAGCAGAGAAAACACATGCTAGTGACAGAGGCACGAATGCAGCTTAGTTACAGTACTTAGGCATAGTGTCGTCAGCATCACCTCGCGAAAGAAAAGAGGTCAAAGATTGCACTGCAAATCTTCAATTGTCAGACCAGTAGCAGTGACAGCAGCAGAACAAGGCTGTCAAAGTGACCAACCACATCCAACAACGACAATACAACAGACTACAGTCAAACCTGTATTAGCGACCACCTCTATAGAGCAGCCACCTTTGTATAAAGGCTATGCTTCATAACCCCCAAATGACAATTTCTATATAACTCAACCTGGACAGAAAGACCACCTGTCTCTAAAGGTCATTTTCCTCAGGTTCCAAAGGTGACCATTATAGACAGGTTTCATTGTATATAAATAGCTGCAATTCTTGCCAGATTATCTTCATAGCAATGCGAAGGCAGAGGCAGCTGTAATAATCAATGTTGCTAGGCAACAAAAGCAAACCGAGAGTTCTGGATTGCCTATGTCATGAGACCTTGAGTTACGCTAACTGTGAATAATCAAAAGGATGTCCATGACTTGCAGCTTAAAATCAAACGAGAAACATAACAGTGTCAAAAGGTCGTGAAGTATCACATTGTTTGTACAAGAAATGCCTCACAAAAGAATTACATTAGTATCATTGTATCATTCATAGCAAATAAACTCACTCTCGTCACCAGAAACAGTGCCAAACTCCATCAGGCCTTTGACATCAATTTCAAATAGTCCATCAACCTCGTAGCCAGGACCCAATGACTCCTTTTGTTGTGATTCTCCTGTTTCTATCTTCGGTTGTGTTGAAGGTATCTCTCCTTTCTCAACTTCGTGACATGAAATTATAAAAAGCCTGGTAACCAGCTGCATTGCATCTGTTGTCATGTCAACACTGATGTCAAGAGCCTGGAAATCAAACAGAAGGAAGCAATCTTTACGTTAAATATCACGACTTACACAAAGTAAACATCATTGTCATTTTAAATCAATGTCATAAGCTCATTCCATAGGGCTTGCAATTGAAACATGGTGAACTAGTTTTAGCAGCTATTCTGGCATTTGGCCTTGAAAGCCATATTCTTGCCAAAATCCATAACATTAGACCTAAACAACTTGCGGTAAGTGCGGCTGTCATAGGTCACTTGCTTTGGATGCGCAGCTGAGAAACATGAATTCGATGCGAGTAGCATTCGTAACTGTTGATGATTGGTCAAAACTGAACAATGAAAGCAAAGCGTGACACTGATTGGCTGATTTCTTTGTCATTATCCTAAGTTAGTGAATAAGTGGCAAGCGAAACGAGTACTAGTGCCACTCGCTATGTCTCGCTTGGTTCTCTGCAAACAGTGTGGCTTGTACTTTACTTTTAAAAAAGCGATACAATTGTCTTGCATAGCAATCACAAGCAGAGGACCATCACCAACGCCATGTGTCTGTGACCATGCTCAGCTTTCCTCGAAAAACCATCTGCCATCACCAATAAATTGTTGTGATTCTAGACGGAACAATAAATAAATAAATAAAAATGATATTCATCAACAGAGAGCTAGCTGCACTGACCAGGTACTGTTGCTTGAGACGAGGAATGACAAAGAACATCCTGTGATTGGTTAACGACGCCAGATGTCCACGCGGATCACTAAGTGAGCTGATTGTGTTGACGGCTGTCATCGCAGAGCACGTCATCTGCTTTCTGATGGCAGCCAAGTGGAGAACACATCTAAATGAAGGAAATCATAACCATCAAATATATAAACGTTGGCATGGTGCGACATAGCGATTCCACTCTTTGAACTGGAGAACATCGTGATGATGACGTCATAATACGAATGACACAGTCATGTCAATGCACGCTACCGAGGAGTTGACGATGTACATCATGGGCTGGGACTACCGGACTGTTTCTACTTATTGCACGTTCAATGCACAATCCTTGACCTAGAATTGCCTTGGTTGTTTGAGATGTCAGCACAAAGCACTCAGGGGCCATCCTGTACTGAGTCATGGCTAGTATAATTGTGTCTCTACTGATAGGAGGCTCAATGAACGTGTCAGCAAGGTAGAATTGTGCCTTCCAGTTAGAATCCTCCCAAATCCCAGTTTAACAGTTTCAAGATGACCCCATTGCTCACCTGAGAATGTTGAAGACTTTCAAAAAGGCAGCTTGATCTCCTGTAAGGAATGCCTCAAGGTCCTTCTTATGGTCTGCGCCTAAAATCACGAACACCGGCGATAAATAAATAATAGACTTCCCAGTATCATCAGCATATTATTCAGTTATTAGACACTTATTTTCAGTTCAAAGTAAACAGCAAAATCAAACAAGCATATGTGTGCTTATAGGCTGACCCATGATCATATGATGTAATCGTAATACTTTGTTTTTACCCAGTTCTGTAATCAATTATTTTGTATTTCGTTTGCTATGTGGTCCAAATAAATATTCATACTCTATTACTCATACTGTACATTACTACAGTGAAACTTGTATATAACGGTCACCTCTGGGACCTGAGAAAAATGGCCTTCATAGACAGGTGGCCTTTCTGACCAGGTTAATTTCTATAGAAAGTTTCATTTTGGGGTTACGAGGAGTGACCTTTATACACAGGTGACCTCTCTATAAAGGTGACCGCTAATACAGGTTTGACTGCATTTTCCATTGAAGTCACAAAAGTCACCGATTGATGACAAGACCTGTTCAACTGACCTATGTCTGGGACAGTCAAGTGGTATGCCCCAGTCTTCATGTCGACAGTGACATGGCAGCAGTCACCTCGACAAGCATCGTTAGATGGCAAGAGTGTCAAGCATGGCAATGATTCACGCAAAGTGGCTGCAAGGAAGAAAGAATGACAATGTAATAGTGTGTCTTGTGAACGGTCGAGAGGAAGAGGGGCAAATGAAACTCACAGTGTGATGCCAAGAAAGCCTCTCTCTTCAGATGGATGCATAACTCCTGCAATAAATAAAATAGCAACTGTGACATGTCGTATTGAGCACTGTTTGCTAAAAAAGAAACATTTTATTGCAGAATCATTAAGAAGGTGGTTTCAGTGGTAATTGTTTTATAAAGTGGAATATGTTAACATGACACAATTGGTGATACCCTTCAAGCAGAAAAGCGCTTGTTTATTCAGGGTAGGCATATAGCAGATAAAAATAAGGAAATATAAAGAGAACGGGAAAGCAATAATCTGTAACGATTGAGTACTAACTAAAAGAAATAGGAAAGAGAATTGAAACAATGAAATATGAAATGAACAGGGGAGAGAGCAAATAATTATAACAATCTGGTGTGACAGTGAAGTTGGTAAATACACAGTATCACACAATGCAATATTGATTATATTTTACATATACATTTGCATAATCTAGAGTCACAATTGATGCCGCAGTCGGCCCTTAACAAGACTGAATGCGTCTGCTTCCAAACATCTGCTGTGTGCTTACTAGAAGCAAAAAATATATCGGCACAAGCCACACCGCTACCGCCCAAAGGGTTGGATTTCATAAGTGCATTGTACCTTCAATTGAAAAAGTGCACGCTCCTTGATAGCTTCATTCAGAACTGTCTCGATTGACAGATGAGATTTCTAGAAAGAGAATTAATTGCAAAAACCTCTTAGCAGCTGTCAACATCAACAGTTGCCATGGAAACAATTACACAAGTATCAAAGAGATGTGCGAAACCACAATGAGACAGTGGTGTTTACCGAAAGCTTTATGTCGTTGCTGCTTGCTATCTGTGGATCATGAGAAACAACCAACGATGGTTCGTTGACGGCAGCTGTGATCCGAACACTGCAGTACTCTGAAACCAGAAATGATCCTCTTCAAACAATACATAAAGGTTAACCCTTGTCCAGATCATAAAACTAGTTACATGAAGACTCGAAGTCGCTTTTTCAATTGCTGATTGGTTGATCACTAGGGACTAACTATCTGATTGGTTATATGTTGCTACCTTTGACTTGTTTCAAAAACTTGTATACATGTCAATAGCAGTACAAAGGTTAATAAGCACCATCTGGCTTGAAACTGAAGCGGATGAGAATAAACGCACAAACAGGAATGACTCTAATCATCTACAGATTACAAATCTAGTTCAAATTTCGAAACAAATATGAAAACCATGACCATATTTGTACCAGTATAAACTATACAGAGCATGAAAAAGCAGTTATATCACAGTTGCATTGTTTGACATTACCTTGTCCAGCCTTCTTTGCGGTTTGTTTCCTGTTGACAGAATAGATTAACAGCACAAGAGGGTACATCATTAAGTGGTAATACAAATAAATCAAAATGAATTCAGAAATCAAAATTATAAGGTATCATACATATTACATCAGTTAATGTAAATAAAACAAACACGTCAAGGGCCATCTTAACTAAGAGTCGAGTGAGAGAGCCTACTTTGCATGGTTACGTAGAATTATACAGCATGAAACTAAAGGTTAGGTTAAAATATTGCCATCCCCATTTGACATGTCGTAAACAAATTCGCTTTGCTCAAATGCAGAAAAGTGGGATAAAAAGATTCAGTGACAATCTGCAGGCCATTTCACTTCAATGCACAATCTAAATACAGTCAAACATGTACTAGCAGCCACCTCTATAGTGCAGCCACCTGTGTGTAAAGGCCACTCATCTATAGAAATCGGACAAAAAGGTCACCTGTCCATAAAGATCATTTTCTCAGGTCCCAGAGGTGGTTTTTATAGACAGGTTTCATTGTACTATTCAGTTGAATACTCAAAATTCACATTGAAGAGAGCCTACCCAGAATGAAGGCCAGAAGCGCATACTTTTAGTGCCTGCGTGGTGTCTACCAGGTAAAACGGCCAAAAAGACATCTTTTTTTACTATATTCCATTGTTGAGCTGTTGAGGTCTTACAAGTAGCCCTCACCTCCAATAAGAGAGTACAAGTTTCTGGCCAGTGATGTAGGATTCGATTTTGACTGCCTGCATCCATCTCTCCAGAATCAGCTTCCTTGCCTACGGGCGATAGTCAAAAGATGAATCGCAACCAATTTACTTTCAACTGACTGATATATTCATGAGCAAGGGAAGACGCATCCTGAGCTGTACTCACTTGCATGTGAAACACCTCCAATTGAAGAGATAACGCAAAATAATCTGAATCAAGGCAGTCAAGAAACTGTAAGTATCAAAACTTGTAAGGCATTGAAACACTGCAGACCGACCGTAGTGTTTGGCGGAAGCAAACATCAAACAAACACAATGCCTGAGGTCATTAACATCATGTAATTAATGCCTTTCATTAAGGGATATTTGGCAAGGACATCTTTTGAAATTATGCATTTTTTCAGTCTAAAATAGTGCATATGTGCAACGGTGGCCTGAATCACATCACAACTGCTCTCTGCTCTTCACCGTCTCAACTAGTTGGCGCAAAAACTAGTAGGTGATCCAATGTTTTTAACAGCCTGGTAATGTATCAACCTAGCGTTCCTATCTTTGCAGCCTGGTAGTGTATCGACCTTGAACATTTGAGTTGCCCCGTATTCTACATTTAAATCTGTAAAAAAACAACAAGCGTCTTCCTTGATGAGTGGGATCATATGTCATAGAAACATAAGGATACGCAGACATTGATAAATCTCGACAAGAGCATCTTCGTTGGACATCACACGTGATTGCAGAATGCTGTGGATGTACTGAGTCTAGAACCAATGCCAAAACTATCATCAAAATTGGGATCACTGTTGAATATATAGAATCAACAAAAATGGAAGACAGGTCAAAGCAATCTTCCTAATATCGTGAAATTTGATAATTCTTGATCATGGACTTGAAGAAAATGAAAAAAGTAAAACATTAAGAGATTTACTATATCTGGAGCTTACTACAAACTGTCTGGATGTTTCCTTTAAACTTTCTTTCGCAAATTTGAGAGACATCAATCTGTATATAAAATGATGTCTGACAATTTTTAGCTGATAACAGAGTTCTTTGCGCTCTCACAAAATGCTAAGAAATGCTATTATCTGCTCCTATGCAGACCCAACACACCTCTGGATTTCCAACTTGACCCTGATAACCAATCACGTGAACGATGGAAAGTAGGAGGAAACCTATGCCGGAGTTATGCTGACTAACGTGTTGTGCATCTAAACTTAAGTTAGAATAATCATAACTGCGGCTAGGACAATTGCACAGAAAAGAGAGAACTAGAAAAGAACAGTGAACAAACTATAAGGAGTAGGATGATGGCGTCTTAGTCGTTGATTGATGATTTATAGAATCTGCACAATTTTACTTACTTGTAAACCATGAACAAGGGGTTTTCCCTCTGTAAAGAAAAATCAATTGAACGACAGTTTATAACAAGTTGATTTGAATTTTTCCCAGCACTACAGCGGTCGAGATGATAGTAACACAGTCCTTGCACTAACCTGATATGCTACAGTCAGACACTAGAAACAAGATCTTCAGAATTCGCCAAGGTAAATTAGCATCTGCACCCATGACGGTTAATGACACCTACATGTAGACAGACAGAAATGAACTCAAGCTGTTGGTCAATCCTGTCGTTAATGACCACCTGTCTCCAGTGACCACATAAGCAGTGTAATAAATGTATGTAGGCCTATTTAGGACTTAGGTAAATATTTCTGAAAAACAGCATGACATCCAAACTACAGTCAGAAGATGGGAATAGTTAATTACAATCAAATAAGAAATGGCAAGATAAATTTTATTACATATAAGCTTTTAAAGGTAAAAATATTTGATGCTGATGGGATTTTGAGGGAAAGAGAATTATAAGCATTGATGACTCTAACTGCGAAGGAGGATTTGTGTCGATGACTTCTGCACAGAGGATACTCGAGACATATATAGATGAATACTCTAGACCAATATTAGGTGGTCTTTTATAGCAGGGTTCTAGTTGAGTGGTGCAGGCAGTCGTCACGGCAGGCTGGTCTTACAATCTGCTAGCATGAACCTTACAAACGACCCTATGATCACCCACCTCAAACTCATCTTCAACAATAAGCTTCAGACGACCATTGGCTGCAACCGTGCACGCAAACAAAAAGGACATTAATTCAAAAGAACATAAAACTACTTCAATGCAGTAAAACATTGACAGAGTGGCAGGGAGAGCATACCAATAGACACCAATGAAAACTGTGAGGGTAGTTTGGACGATGTTAGTCTGTGCTTGATAATGACATTCAACTTTGAAAAAGTGTCTTCAATCTCAGTTGATGTGATAGGCTCTGGAGGCACGATTCGGTCCTGAGCAAAAAAGATTGAAATAATAAGAAACAGACCAAGATACTGAACATCACTAAATATCACAGCTGATGAAGGCTAAGGCCAAATTTTAAGTGGATTAAGTTGAAGGACGCGGAGGCCTACACTACAAAGAGACACCCTTGTTGCCCGTACATTTTAAAAGAAGATGGTAGTCCTACACAATTGAGAATCAAGCAAGAACTGACTCTTCAATATATTTCAAATCGTGAACTGTTCAAATCATGACACAAAGATCTCTGAGAAGCAGCATCAACGTCAACATTTCAAACCTTGATGCAACGAGGCAGCCTTTTGAATTTTCCAGTAGTCAAGACATCGATTGCAGTTGGTAATGAGAAATTTGGCAATCTAAAGTACAGGAGAATGAAGAAATCTTGTAAATCAAGTCAACCAACCTGGCAGCTAATCAAGGTAGGCAACATAGAAGGTTGAAGTACATACCTTGCTTGGACCAGAGTTTCACGTGACATACGAGCCAGCATATCCGCAGTATCAACAAAATATAGGTTTTGCTGGTCAAGGAAGGTTGATATTGCCTGCGATAACATGCAGAGAATTTAGAGCTGGGTCGATTGTGGATTTTAAACTATCGATTAATCGACCGAAACAATCGATAAACTATCGATTAATCGGACCATACAGAGGCCTTTTGTTCCTTGTCTTATCGTTGTAGTTTGCCTTTGTGAAGTCATGGTAATTATCTTCTGGTTCGGTGATCTCTTTGTTTATGCACTTTTGTCTGCTCTTTAATGAGTGAGAAGGTTATTTTAACTGACTAATGATGTCTAATCCTATGAAAGGCATCAATAGAAGCACATCTTTTGTGATATCGATGAAACGATCGTTGAACCGGACAATCGATTGCCAAAAAACAATCGATTAATCGATTAATCGATGCATCGGACCCAGCTCTAAGAGAATTTAGCGTCAGCTTCAGTTGATTAGATGGAGCAATATGTCAATGTGTGAAAGCATGACTATGTACGCTACGGCAGCTTGATCAGACCTCTGATCTCAAGATAGGTTAATCTTCCACTGTGTCATGTGACATACCTGGCATTTCTGAATTCGTTTTGAGTTTGATGCCCACTTGACGAGGGCCAAGAGACGGATGAACTGTTGTCTAGCTCGACTTGCAAATTGAATAATTTCGATTTTCCTGCAATGACAACGAGCAATAGTCACACGGATGACTGCAAGCGCTGTCCACGGGATGTGATATGAAAAGGGAAAATGACAACATTGCAAGACGATATTTAATTTTAACAGTTACTCTTGATTTCGTATAGCACTGAGCCCGTATCAGAAAAAAAGCCACGGCAACACTGTCACAAAAGACAAAGCGAATAGCCTAGCCATTTGCGATAAACAGAACAATAGACCCGAGCTGATCTCTGATGGCGCAAATCGTGCAGATCAGTCATACACAGCTCAAATAACAAATCAGACGTGATGAGATTCAAAGATATCGTTGATTGGTCAAAAATGAACAATGAAAACAAAGCATGACAATGATAGGCCGCTTTCCGGACTATTATTCTGGCTTACGGTAACAGTACAATACAAACACTGTTATACTTGGCAACCAACGAAAATATGGCAGGCTGAGCAAGTGCTCTTGCCAGTTGCAACTCACAATTCGCACCTGTATTACTCATGATTTCACCAGGGCTCAATGCTTGCACAGGAAAGATTTCCCTAGGTGCAGGGTTATACTATGGACATCTGCACGGCTCATTTCAGGGAATATTAATTAGGCCAAATCTACGCATAGTTTGGGATTTGATTTGTTGTTCTGACAGCAGAAAGCCAAAACCTTAACAGACGTTAACTACCAATGCGACTATGCCTACAAGAGCATTGCAATGCTCAGTCAGACACATACCGCTCAATGTCAGATTTCCGTGGAAGCCTGAAAAACAAACCCACGTCAAATTATAGATGTTGACAACACATTTTGTTCCGTTAAGAATACAATTATATTGTGTGCATTATTGTCTATGAGTAGGGCTAGGATTGAGGTTTCACATTCACTTTGTATTGCTCCAACTAGTACGTGGAAAGCTAGTTAACTATATGGGTACGTCAAAGATTACCCCGCAGAGTGTTGCACTAAATTTTACGCCACGAGAAAAGTTGAACAGTGCTTAGTATTAACGTTTCGAAATGTCCGTGGCTTGCACCACACCAGCTACCAAATCGGAGCCAGCGCGCTACATTCCGAAGATTTTCGGTGTAATATAAATACAAACTATCCAGACTGAGACTGGGTATTGTGTCTAGGGGCTAGGGCCAGTAGAGTGGTTCAAAAAAACCGAAGTTTCGAAAAGTCACGGTCCCCAGGGGAAAAAAGACGTTACACAGTCCCAATATGCGT
>OFHS01004306.1:0-14348 GCA_900245855.1 Calvadosia cruxmelitensis | reverse complement strand
GCGCAACAGCCGTGTCGCTTCATAGTGTCGCTACAGCCTAGCGCTTCAGCCGGAAGCCATTAAAAGCCAATTAACGTCTGTTTACATGAGGCGACGAGCGTAGCGACACGGCTGTTGCGCTTCATGGAAACACAGTAAATGTTGTTCTTGTTAGAAAATTAGAAAATATCAAAGTTGGACCAAAATACGATTTTCCAATGTGGCCAAGTTGATTTCTGTCGTAAATCTAGAATGATGTAGAATGTTCTAGAAGGATTGACAAAATTGATTTATTTTTAGTATGATGTAATCAGAACATGGCAAATAATTATGTTATTTTTAGATATGATGTAATGGAAGGTCCTAGACGTTCCATAAATAGAAAGTGATGTAAGTGTTACTTCTTCTAGAATGCCCTGTATTGTCTTTGTAAATACAGTGGCATAAAGTGTGACCTCCTAGAAGGACTTCTCAGTTATCGATTGGAAAGTAACTCGAGTGGTGTGAAATTTGAAATACCTTGATTTGAAGACAATCTACTGCCTTCTTTTACAGTACTAATTATTTTTTCCTGTTGAAAGTTGATGCCGATAATGACCAGTGTGAATAGCTTCATTGTAATTACTTGGAATTTCGGTACCATAAAGTACATTTAAATAAAAATGACATAATGGCCGGATAATCACAATATAGAATTTATCAAGAACTAGCCATATCTTTTCGATGTGACTTGACTTACATTGTGAGACTTCTCTTTGTCAATCTTGGCAAATGCCTCCCAGCTCTCTGTGTAAATGATCAAGAGAACGTTAGACTTATTGAAACATGATAATGTAATACAGGGAAATAAATCACAATCTGAAAGTGAATATTGTAAAGGTTACGTTAAAAAGCAACATTTTAGAATAAATAATATAAATAAATCAATAATGATTTGACCCATACATTCGTAGTGCTCAATGCCACATCACAAGGCATAACTATTTACTATAGGTTGAGGCAGAGATACACAAGTTCTCGCTACTCAAAGTTTCACGCTGGTGCGATCATCAGGTGAATACCATTCTAGAATTACACACCTTCAAAACGAACAATTTTTGGCAAGCAGCAAGCCTATAGATGTGGGATTACTGTGTGTCAAAATGGATTTTTTCAAATGCATGCTAAATTTTTGAAGTTGAAAGAAGGAAACTAGGAAAGTTTCCGTACTAATTTTGTTAGCAATTCCAGCCTGGTTTCCGACCTCTGCCCCCTTTTCGCTGGTAGTAAATATTCTCAGAAGTCGTTAGAAGTTGATGTTCAGAGCTCGAGATGTCTGGTTCTCGATGTCTCAGTTGATAAATTCTTTTTGCCAATCTTATTTTCTCATCGAACTCAATCCACATGTGAAATATTGAATTTGGTTGCAGTAGCACTTTAAAGATGTTTCCACAAAGCTAACTTCAATTGAACCCAGTTATTATCCCATGGGATAGTGTCCCACTATTCCTATTATATTCACTACCTTCCATTTGCCCTACTGGTACTTCTAATTAGTCTCACCCAATGTCTTAACCTGCGTAATATACTCCCATTTTAGCTGCACTGGAAATTATTTGTGTTCAAATGAATGACATACATATGACGCAAATTGGCAGTTGTCCTGTGCTAAAGCATTGTACATGTAATGGATGTAAATGTAATTACTATTGGGATTGACGATTAACCTTGTAGGTCATGGGATTGACGTGACCATGTCAACATGACGGTGATTATCAATCAATCGATTGATAATCGCATGATGGCGTGATCACATTAGAATGGTGGTGATTACTAATCGATCGATCGATAATCAAATGATGGCGTGATCGCGTGTAGGTTCTTAGCTTTTTAGCCTTAGACTTAAGTTGCTGTTTTTCAGTCGAGTTGGGGAGTTCAGTGAACAAAGTTGTTTCTTTCTGTTGACCTAGTGTTGTCTTATCTGTCGTCAGCCACTCAGTCTTTTTCTCTGAAGTATTACAACAATTACAACTTCAAGTTACTTTCTAAAAGTAGTGAATATTTTACAATAAATATGCTCCCTAATTTTAACCACTTTCCATAGCTGACATGTATAATTTGTGCAAACAAATCAAAGGAAATTTGAACAACATCGCCAAAGTTTATACAGTTGATTGCAAATTTGCATAGCACAAACATTTTAAGTCATAGTAATCAAATGAAAAAAATGGTCGATTGCGGTTGTAATTGTAAAACGATTTCTAGGTATGGATGAGATGCAGGCCTACAAAATACTGAAAATCAACAAACAAATATCTTTATTACGGTAGTTTCGATTAATGGAATCCTACCTGTAGAGTTATAGAAACGAATCTTGCAGGATGATGTAAATTTCTTCCCAATGATTCCGATTTCTTGTCCTCCAGCACTGGGACCCTCAGACGAACTGCACCACAAGACTTCTGGACCAGCTGACGGTTCGGCTAGAAGAAATTAACAGAGATGATTTTTTTAGTAAAAAGCTGTCACAAGCAGGACTTCATAAAACTTTGTAGAGTGAAACCTGTCTATAACAGTCACCTCTGGGACCTACGAAAATTGACCTTTATAGAAAAATGGCTTTTCTGTCCAGGTTGGTTTCTATAGAAAGTATCAAATTGGGTTAATGAAGAGTGGCCTTTATATACAGGTGGCTGCTGTGTAGAGGTGGCTGTTAATACAGGTTTAACTGTATATAATCTGTTTAATTAATTGGCTATCCAATGGGCCGGACACTTGATTTATCACCTTACTATGCGATAAAATGGAAATATATTGCATAAAAATATACATTAGCTGTTGGTTACACCTTGACATTATTTATTGACAGTCTATTTATTTATCACTGCTAGACAGATTGACGTTGCAAAAAGTTGACAACTAACACAGGATGACAGATTGACGTTGCAAAAAGTTGACAACTAACACAGGATGACAGATTGACGTTGCAAAAAGTTGACAACTAATAGAGGATGACTACAGTTTTGTAACAGATTGTTAAATTTTCACAAAGTTTGATCCATGCAACTGATGTTGCTCGATCCTTGATATAACAATGCTTCAAGTGAAAATTTAGAATAGCAATATCAATATTACAATTATTAAGTTTATGCAATAAGCAAAAATAATATGATAATTATACATACTGCATCGGAATGATCGTGACTGGCAAGCTAGAGTGTATCCATCGTGATCATCTGATGGTGGAATAGTAGCTTGAAACAACAGACGAGCATTCTTGTATTTTTCTTTCATGACGCGAGGGTCTTGATCCAGCTGCTTGGCCATTTTTTTCACCTCCCAGTGGCATTTGCGGCATATGCTCAACCCATCCCACCTGACATTAGATAATCAAAATGTGAGTACAAATGCCTGGAGAAGATGATGACATAGCAGCAACTGGCTTCAAAACACAAGCAATACAGATTACTGGTACTAGAGCCTCAGTACAGTGAAACCTGTCTATAACGGTCACCTTTGGGACCTGAGGAAAGTGACCTTTATAGACAGGTGGCCTTTCTGTCCAGGTTGATTTCTGTAGAAAGTGTCATTTTGGGATTATGAAGAGTGACCTCTTTACACAGGTGGCTGCTCTGTAGAGGTGACCACTAATTCAGGGGCATGTCTTCCATAATTAACTAGCAGTTGTCAAAAGTTGAACGACTTCCAGGTTAATTCTCGATTCCTGGGCACATTACTGATTGCAGCTACCAACACAACAAATCTAAAAAAATTTAATTCAATAAACTACTAGAAATTGTATAATCTCACGCATTAGCTTGTGAAAATAGACCTTGTGAGAAAAAGTTGCTTGAGAATTAAGTTTGTGGTACTTAGTAGTTTCTGGCCTATAGGCTTACTAATGCAGGAAACTTTATGGCCAGTAATGTGTTTGCGTACCTTTCACAAGCCATATGTTGTTATCATAACAGCTGAAAGTAGCTAGTAGTTATTCACCTTAGAAAAGTAGCTAATTACTTTTACCTGTTTGAAACTAGTGGTCAATTGTTACTGTGCCTTTGTCATGATTGGTTGTCCCCTTTTCTTCGTCACTGCTGTCATTGGGCAGTTTGAATTGTCACCATTACTATTCTCGCCTACTGCCATGTCTTGGATGAGTCTATCTCTTCGTCACTTGCTAATGTACCTTGGTTGTGATTGGTTGTCTCTTATTCTTTGTCAATGCTGTCATTGGACTACTTAAATTGTCACTGTTAGACTCCCATGTCAGCATTATGTTGTTCAGCTCTATCTTCCGTTCTACCGCAACTTATTTATTTATTATAATACGCTATACTATCATGATGCCATTCTTATTTATCTGCTCTGTGTAAAAAGCTATAATTGGCTTACTGGATATCAGAATAAATGATGGTTGATGATAATACTAACGCTGAACACAGTACTACTCTTGAAACAACTAGCTACGCGACTGAAAGCTAGTCATAAAAATAGCTTACTAGACTAATATAGCTAACTAATTCTACTTCGTTACTTCCATGTATAGTCTTGATCAGCCTCAAGAAGCACACTTGTCAAATGTCTATCAGATATCAATTCAGACGTATGATTGACGAGTGCTGTGCACCTGCGTCTATGCTCTGGAACTCATTGCTATTTGAAGCATGGCGGACACTTGCTCTCACTAGCCGGATAACAGTTATCAAGATCCACATGTTCCTATTTGCATTTATTTGGTTGAAACTTTCTATAGAAATCAACCTGAACAGAAAGGTTACCTGTCTATAAAGGTCATTTTCTTCATATCCTAGAAGACCATTATAGACAGGTTTTCACTGTAGTAAACGTAAGAAAAAGGGTCACAAATCAGTGACTAACTGTACAGGATAAATACTATGAAATTTCTATTACAAGGTTGAAATCTTACGTTGCAGTCATGTTCTGTTCTGGTCCAAGCACCATTTGAATTCCCAGCATGTCTTGTGCTAATTTCACATGTTGGCAATCAATGTCTGTACATCCTTTGCCATTAAGTGTGTGTATGTGAGGCTTCCCATCTGTTGTCACCAAAATGACCGTCAGGACAACTTTGCCAACATATCCAACAACCTGTCCGAAGTTGAATTTGACATCGATGAATGAAAACACCACTTGCTTAAACTACGTAAAGAAAAGAAGAATATCACTATCGAAGAATATACTACCTTGACAGTTGGGTAACTATTTTTCGATGTGCCATGAAGTTGACTTTTGCAGCATTCACTTGCGTAGCGTGCTCTATATGACTAAAAGGAATAACAATTTAATAAAATTAAAATATGATCGCTTACTGCAGACCATTTGCAATGCTTTAAACACTACAGCTGTAGCAGCAAGCCTGGCTGTCCTCAGAGATGTCCTTAGGGGTTTAATTAATGGCTACCTCTTGTGGTTCCTCAATGATTTCCAAGTAAGGTGTATTTGATAACAAATTATCTGATCGAGATGCATCCTCAGATGACGGTGATTGAGTTCCTGCAATGGAGACATCCAATGGTAGGTTCTTTTCTTTTTTGCTTTCTGGTGCAGTTGACTGATATTTTTTCTGCTGATCAAAGTGATAGAAGGAGTCAGGTTGATGAAGATAATGGGAAAGATCGAAAGTGCAGTCAGATTCATCTTTATTATCGGTAATAGAAGAGACACTAATCGACTGTGCATTTTTCTCAAATGTCGGTAATGTTTCTCCTCCGATAGAGGCATGAAATGATGGTTCGTCTGGCTTGGTGACTTTTGGTGGAATGCCTTGTTCAATAGCTGTCTGTGAATCAAGAAAGCTGACGGGGTCCGAGGATGCAAATATTTGTAAATATGGAGAAAGA
Source organism: Calvadosia cruxmelitensis (assembly GCA_900245855.1). Taxonomy (NCBI): domain Eukaryota; kingdom Metazoa; phylum Cnidaria; class Staurozoa; order Stauromedusae; family Kishinouyeidae; genus Calvadosia; species Calvadosia cruxmelitensis. The sequence goes on along the minus strand of OFHS01004306.1, from coordinate 8,529 downwards.
CTGGAAGAAAAACCATCCCCTTGGACTGATGCTGTATCCGAGCAGTTCTCCCAAGAGCTGTTGCCACTGTCATTACTGTCTTCCCCGCTTGCAACAGAGCATAAAAGCGTGTTTACAGACATATTCTTGTTTGTCATCATCATCATTTCCACGCTGTCAATCTTGCGATCAATCACTGGAATGATCTTCTGACAATGGTATTTGCCAACAAGCCGAGAGAGAGATTTTAAAGATGATAAACCTTTCCAATGGCTGAAATGAAATTGAAAAGGTAGTAACTATTTGAAATTGTTTTTGCTAAGAAGCAACAAAGCATCCACATTATTTAGAGTATGTGTGATAGAAATACAGTCAACACTACTTAAAGGACAGTCAAAGGGACCAAAGTGGCCTCATAAGACAAATATTCACTACGAACTGGAGTCGTGTGAAATCTACATGAAAATCATGTGAAAAACTGTGTGAAAACCATGTGAAAAGCGCCCTTTTCACGTGATTTTCATTCTGTTAACAAATACACATGGTTTTCCACATGGTGTTTGTTATTTCACATGGTTTTCACACGTTCTTGGATTTACAGTGAAGGCAGGCTATTGCATTGTTTAAGCCTTTAAAAGACCACTCTAACTAAGGTGGTCGTGTCACATACTTTATCACAAAGGGGTTGGCATGAAAACAGGTAGGACTGTGCTGTGTATTACAGACAGTAGGGGATATAACCAGATATCAAAAACAACTTCACGCAAAAGAAGCGTTTGATTCTAAACTGAAAACATCAGTAACACATTCTTCTCAGTTGAAAGAAAATGCAATTTTTAAAATCAAGAGATCAACAAAAGCACCATGGACAGTCATAACGTTCATGAAAATCCGTAGGGTGTGTTTGTTGTGCAAGGCACAGCACAGGCTTAGTTCGCCTCCAATAACGATAAGCACCGGTGCTTCTGTGCCAATCTTAAGACTGCTTGTTGCTTTGTTGACAACATTCCGCTATAGCTTCACAAAATTGGTTATGAGAGACAAAAGCGTGCTGCTTCATAAAGGCTTTTGCAAATTGAGATATGTTACATCCATTCAAATTAAGAGTTTGGCAACAACTTCTTAGGAAAGCAACATTTTGTTCTGCTAAAGCGGTCTGTATCATTATTCATTATATCCCCTCCTGAATTGTACACAGCACACTCAAATCAACAGAGCCTGACGTCACGAAAAACACCAGGATAGGTTGAATGGATTGCAGTGAAATTAAAACGGTTCTCATGACAATACATGATTGAAGAAATACAGCTGTCCTGGATTCTCAATGCCCTTGTTTATTACTTGCTGTAAAACAGGGCATTGAGAAAAAGTAATACTACATTACTATGAACTATAACCTGGTGAAAGCTATCGGTGTGTGAAAACCATGTAAGTATTGTGAAAACCATGTAAAAAGGGGACTTTTAGCATGTTTATGTTCTTTTTTCAAGTTCATATGCTTGGACATTTCTCAAAACCAGGTTTGTTATTTCACATGGTTTCTTTGAGGGTGATTCCCCTTTCACATTGTTTTCACATGGCTAAATGGTTTCACATGTTTTGGATTCGGTTGTAAACATTTATTAAATAAAAGCACCAAATAACATTAAGAGGGCATGTGTTAGATTAGTGGTGACTCGGCAACTACAAACTACCATAGAAACCCTGTACAAAGTGTGTCTGTAAAGGAATATGAGAACTAGTCAAGCGCCGTTACTATAAACCGGAGCGGTGTGTAATCCATGTGAAATTCATGTGAAAAACTGTTCGAAAACAGTATGAAAATGCCCTTATAAATGGTTTTGGTTCGGTTTACAAATTCACATGGTTTTTGTTGCTTCACATGGTTTTATGGAGGATTGACGGAGGCTTCTCATTTCACATGGTTTTCAAATGGTTTTCACACGTTGTTGGATTCATTGTCCAGGCACATCTCGACTTTCAGACACATGACTCTGAATTGATATGGACATGTTGACAGCATAGCTAAAACAGTGTGGGAATTGGTGCTTATAAAAATGAATGCGGTTACATCCACTTTCACCAAAACATACTCTAGCCATGTGTGCATGCAAACTTAGAAGATTACATTCAAATGAATCCGAAACATAAATCTGGACTTTGCTTTGTGAATTGGTTGTTTCTTGGATTTTGAGTTGCTTGAGGCAGTTTTAGCATGCCTAAATTTAATATTACTAATTTACTCCAAAGACAATTCACGGTCATATTCGATCAGTTATAAATATTGACCGTATTGCCTTATTTGTAAAGCAAGCCTCAGATTTTGCCGTAAATTGGCAGAATGTTAACTGTTAAGTGAGGCAAATTCAAATGCCATAGTCTGACTATTACGTAAGTAGCAATAATTATGTTAAGCAAAAACAATATTGATGTGAAATCTTACCGTGACACACAGTGGTTGTATCTTTGCAATCCTTTGACAAGAAAGCAATGGAAATCTGGCGTATCGGTCCAAATTAGCAAATTGGTCCCAATCGACCTATTGGCTCCAAGTGGCACATCAAGCATAATGGTCTTAATTGGCACATTGGTTCCAATAGGCATATTGGTCCTAATTGGCAAATTTGTCCCATCAAAGATTTGGCACGAACATTTTAGCCCCAATGTTCAAATCTTTTGGCGTATCAGCCCAAATTGGTAGATAGATAAACAAATAGATAAATACATAGAAATATATTTCAGACCATGAACAATATGAAGCTAAACAGGGCTACAGATGATGGTGCGTACATTTACAGCAGCACAACTGATGTTTGAAGTCTATTTTCACAAGCCAATTATATGTGAGATTATACATTTTCTATTAATTTATAAAATTAAAAATCCTTAGTTTGGTTGTGATGTTAGTTCCAGTCAGTAGTGTGCCCAGGAATCAAGAACAAGGAACGATCATGACTCTTCTCAATTGAAATTCATGTCAAACATTTGAAAAATATCAAAATCTTATGGCTAGGCCCATTAACCTGGAAGACGTAATATTCGGCAATGGCTCATTATGATGCAGGGTAGGCTGCGCAATACACATTGTCAGTGGAGTGTAAACTTTAACCTTTCATCGCGCAATGCTACATAAAAGGAGCAATCATCGCATTTGAACATTAAGAGATATCTAGCGATGGCATCACGATTATCTGGTACACTGAGGCATCACATGGTAATACCAACAGCCAATCAATGCCGCAATAGAGTGGGATTTTGAAAATGCTGTAAAATCAAAATTTTGCTTCTCCAGAGATAGTCAAGCTTACGCTAATAGCAAATGCATGGTATGGCACAGACAAACATACATGCATACAATAGCAGATATCTGCAAAACATAGATCGATGTGATCCATATAAATACTTTTCTAGCGTGCATTTAGGGGTATGTTCCCCAACAATTGGATGGGGTGAAATTGATAACTTTTAAACATGCGTTATCACATGGTGCTTGTTATTCAGGGATGTGCCGTAACTAGTTACTTCTTAACTAGTTACCGGTACTTGAAAAGATACTTTTCTAGTAACTTTTCAAGTAACTAGTTACTATGTGTAAAAAGTAACTTGTAACTGTAACTAGTAGTTACAGTTTTTACATAACTAGAAACAATTACAAGTTACTTTCTAAAATGTACATTTAATGTTAGGTTACTCTTCATTTTTCTATTCAATTTGGTTGATCATTTTCCAATTCAAAATATGCTTCTGAGGGCCCTTACGGCACTGTCTCTGATCTTTAGTTTTGAATAACTTAATTTCAAAAATAATTGCAACTAGCTACTTCTTCTGGATAAGTAACTAATAACTTGAGTAACTTTTGAACGTACAATGAAACCTGTCTATAACAGTCACCTCTGGGAACTGAGAAAAATGACCCTTATAGACAGGTGGCCCTTCTGTCCAGGTTGATTTCTATAGAAAGGGTCATTTTGGGATTATGAAGAGTGGCCTTTATACACAGGTGGCTGCTCTATAGAGGTGGCCGCTAATACAGGTTCGACTGTACCGGTAACTAGTTCCTTTCTAATAAATGTACTAACTGTAACTGATCGGTAGTCACCTTTAAAAAGAAATTGACCCAACCCTAGTGTTATTGTTTCGGAGAATGATTCCCATTTCACATCGTGTTCATTTGGTTTTCACACATGTTTGAATGTAGAAACAACATGTAATCAAATGAAATCAACAATGAATTTGAACCAATTTGCCAAAAATGGAATCAAATCCTACGAAATTCAATTGAAATATACCAGATATTTCAAGATTTCCGTATGTGGGAGTAAATTTTACAATCTCAATATTTTTACCAAGAAATTCCTACAAATTGCTTTCAATTTTCAAGCCAACCATTTTTTGTCATTATGTGTTCAACATATTTTTGCCTGCTCGAATTAGTTACAAATTCATTGGGGTGTTGACAAGAAATTCTCTGTAGTAAATTATTGAGGGCAGGGCTGTTTTAACCAGGAGGCACTCGAAGCACGTGCTTTAGGTATTTAGTCTGCACTGTGAGAAAAAGTACTGAACAAGTGCTGAAATAAAGTCAGCACGTTTTAAAATAAATGCTGATCAGTACTTATTCAGTACTTTTTCAGCACTTTTCAGTACATTTTCAGTACATTTTTTCTCACAGTGCTGGATAGGCCCTTCTCTATATCAGTTCAAAACTTCAAATTTACAGTTTCATGTTGAGATCTAGTGCAGTGTGCAATCAACTGCAGAGTGCTACTGACTTAATTTTTTCCTAATTTGCTGTTTGTGAGCACAATCTACATCCTTGACATGCCAAAGAGTGAACATTTTAGCAATAACAAGTTTTGGGCTATTTAATCGTTAAAAATCAGGCTCCCTTTAGGTGAAGTGTTTTAGGCCCTCTCGACGGGTAAAATGGCACAGATTGAGGGGCAGTAGTAGAAGGTATCATTCTATGGGGTACAGGGGAATAGACATCAGAACTTATAATTTAAACAAATCGACATTTTCTGATGAAGATGCTGTAGGGGATAATTTTGAAAGCCTATTCCAGTTTCTCAATCCCTAGATAGTCACCATTAATTAATAAAACCATGAATAAATTAATGTTTTAATGAAGGCCTAGATGGTCACCGTTTAATAAAACCATGGTTAATAAAACCAGCCGCTTTTTAAAAAAATTTGAGTTCACTAGTTTTCTTAGCTAGCAAGAGTTTATTAAAACCTAAATTGAGCGGTCTGAAGGTGGTTTCATTAAGGGGTGACCACTGTAATGTACGCTGATTTATACCACAAGATGAACTCGAAAAGGTAGTAGCACTAATCAATGCAGAGACTGCAGTTTTGAAAAAATAAAGCTCGATTGACTTGTAGTCTTTACAAACAGGAAACGCAATAAACACAATAGACGTGAATTCTCAAAGGAGGGAACAGGAACAGGACCTTGGCAATATCTCCAAATTTTATTTCTGGGCAAAGCCAATTTGGGAAATTATGAACACATCTTTCAGATTTTATTCTGAAAATTAAATACTGGGGGCAACAGCTGCTCCTACATGAGATTACTGGAATTTTGGAAAACTAGCGCCCCTTTGGAGCTATTTCACGTGAACTAGATCCCGATTGTTTCCGAAATAACACGCCCACTTGGTAGGAACCAACTTCATTCTCTTCTCGAATCCCAAAGAAACTACCAGCTATTTCTACAAGCAGGGTTAGAAGACTTGTTTACTAACACGTCCCAATGAACAAGAGGTCAACGCGCAGCCAAGACCATTTCATAACTAGCTTGCAGTTTTCTTCGAATTAAATCTGTCACTTTTTTATTGTGAAACTTTCAAGTGCACAAGGGCACTGTCAACAGATTTTTGTAACAAGCTCTCGGAGCCTAGCCTGCGTGCAGACCTCAAGTGTTTCCTTGGAAGTCAGTAAATTGTTTGCTCTGAAGAGTGCAGACATAGTCAATGGTGCAGATAACAATTTACTGATTTCCAGATGAGCATTTCGAGTCTATGCGCAAGCTAGCAGAATGTTAATATATCATCTGTCGATGTATTCCGCAATTCATTATTGCATGTTGCAGGAATATTGAAACATTTCGTGCACACTTCATGCAAATATTGATGTTCCACTTACCAGATTGTCTGGTCTGCAAATACTTCAATCTGTCAACGAGCATGCGTGGCCGTCTGCAAGCAGGTCGCATTCAGGAATGGTTAAAAGTACAAATGATCTAATTTCTATTAACCAGGCGAACGCTATTTTTATGACACTACGTCATTTTTCAGCTACGAGTGAATTTCCTAGTAATTTTACAACTGAGGAATAAACATGCACAGCAGCACAGACAAAGCTTCACGGCGAATGATCCTTTTGGATTCTGCAGAACAAAAGCAGACGACTTTGCAGACAACAATGTCAATAGACATAAATATTCAATTCTTCTTCTTAGAAAGTTAAAGTCAAACAGCAGCCTCACAACAATGGCAAAATATAATTAAGGATTATCAGTAAAAGTACAATTATTATTCAATAGTCTAAGAATACAGCCATTGTCTAAGATCTACCGTTGTAATAGAGTTCCAGATGGAAGCCCAAAACATGACTTTTCGGGGAAGTCCCTTTTAGCCAGCCATTTGGTGTTTCCAATTCCCCCTTCTGGCCTTCTCTGATGACATAATTGTATTTACCCATCGTGACTATAATGTACGCACGTATCGGCAGGCTTCCGTGCGCAATAACACGTTTCAACAACTTCATTCAATTTTCCACCTTCCACAACATGCACAGCTCATGCAGTTCCTATAAAGCAAAAGTAACGAGATCTTTGCTCGGTACTAGAAAGAGCTGTGACGCTCGCATTCTCCCACTTGTAAATACATCAAATTGTAATTTAGCACCTCCTTCGGGACATTCACCACAAGTTATAGTAACGATTTTAATAGTTCATTAAAGTTGTCAGTTATGAATAATAGTTTTATCCTCAGTAGGTTACTTTTTCATAACTCCTTATACCATAAAACAGATCTACGAATGCAACTGGTGGCGATATTCCTACTCCTCCAATGTAATGGCGTGCGAGAAAAAATAAACAAAAACACTGTGATGTTGATGAGCTACATATTTATTGAAGAATTTGAACAAAGGATGCAAGTCGGATTGTCCCTGATGAGATTTGGACCCGCTCGTGACTTTTACGGCTTACTTTCTTCCTCAATGTTTAATTGTCTATGTGTACCACAGATGATGTGTACGTAATTGTGGTTACATGGACAGCTTATATTGAAGTACTGTATTTTTATTCAAATACACCTCTTTCTTGATAAATGTGCTCAAATGAGTGTCTGTCTGTATAGGTAGATATAAAACCTCCATGTTGATCTAACCAATACTGAGGATTGAAAATATTCGCAAAATTTAAATTTGTCATTTTTCAGGTTCAACCCAATCTGCTTGACCATTTCCCAATTCCAAAATTGCAGTACTGTATTCTCCGCAACAAAACTCATAATTAATTTGCCATTCTGAACAATCAACATAACAAAATAGCCCTTGCGACATTTCCTCTGATCTTTAATTTTGAGAAAAGTAAAAATCAGTTACTTTTTTGTAAAAAGTATATCAATAACTTCAGACAATTATTTTTGAGGATGAATTTCGTGACCGAGCCATTTCTATGTGCAATATATAACATGACACTACAGTGAAACCTGTCTCGAACAGTCACCTTTGGGACCTGAAAAACGACCTTTATAGACAGGTGGCCTTTCTGTGCAGATTGATTTCTATAGAAAGTGTCATTTTGGGGTTACAAAGAGTGACCTTTATACACAGGTGGCTGCTCTATAGAGGTGGCCACCAATACAGGTTTGACTGTACTGGATATTACTATCATTGCTTCATAGATATTAGATAGATTGACACACCGCAATGAACCCTATAAACAAACACTAGAATATGACAAAATAAACAAACATCTGCTTATTAAGAGCGGATCAAGAGAGGACTAATCCCCGGTAGTATGATCTTGTGATTGTGGGTCTATTGACAGACCAATTCAACGCCATGCCGCAATACATGATTGTAATAATATTAATATATATACAGCTAATAAATGGCATATAAGTGTGTGCAACAATATTAAAACTGAGTAAGCGACCATTTCAAGCCAGCAGTAGAGCTTTTATCTAAATAGAATATACAGTAATCGCTTGCTCAGCATTTACGTCCATGGTTGCTCGGAGATTGGGCTGTTGAGTTCAGATGAAATAGTTTTGTTCATAAACTGGTCAGCAAATTGATTATCGTTCACAACAGTTTGAGGTAATAGACCACTTTGCGGTTCATTGTTTGTTGATGTTGATTGTTGCTGAACTGCATGTTCCAATTGATGAAACTGTTGTTGTTGTTGCGGTAATTGCTGTTGTTGTTGTTGTTGCTGCTGCTGTCCGAGATGTAGTTGTTCATTCGACATAAGAGTTGGTTGTTGTTGCTGCTGCTGTCCGAGATGTACTTGTTCATTCGACATAAGAGTTGGTT
>OFHS01004305.1:0-10911 GCA_900245855.1 Calvadosia cruxmelitensis | reverse complement strand
TTTTACTGTCGATATAATTTATGCTATAGTGTTTTACCGTCGATATAACTTATGCTATGGTGTTTTACTGTCGATGTAATTTATGCTATAGTGTATTACTGTCGATACAATTTATGCTATAGTGAAGTATATAATTTATGCTTCTTTGTGACATCATTGCTGATGATGATGATGACGAAACGGTATTGTCAGATAAACAACCCGTTTTTCTTTTCTTGACAATTTTTTACTTACAGAGTTCCACACGGCTATAAACATCAGACTTACTGTACAACGAGAAATCAAGCTTCAAGAAATCACAATACGACAACGATTTACTGTGGCCACGTTGGAACATAGACGATGGTTGCCACCACCTTGATTGCCATCAGAGGCAATGGAACAACTTATAGGCCATGGCAAATGCTTGGAACTTATTACTATAGTGAATGCATCAAATGAACAACTAATTAATGCTTATGTGAACCCATTTGTCCTCTAAATCAAAGCTCTTTTACTTTCGTTGACCCATAAGTTGGAATCATCGTTGTATCCGTGTTACGACACGTTGCTAGGGTTACCAGATGTCCCATATTAGATTTCCAGGAATCGTTCCGTATTCATTTTTTTATTAATTTTTCATCATGAATCTCGTATATTTGTTTCAACCTTACAGCAATTAAAATGAAAAACATTTAAAAGACAGTATCCAAAAGATATCTAAAAGGGATTAAATTAAAGAATATGCTACATGACGAACCTAATTAATTATTTAATCATACATGAGGCTATCGGTTTCTCCAAAGGTGCCCATCACCGATGTTGCGTTGCCGCGTTGGATGGCAAGGCTAATGTTTTGTAACACCTGCGCCTTCAAGCCTGGGCCGGGACCGAAACTCTGTTCCTTCAATTTTCTAAACAGTTTACTAATAACGATTTTTGCGGAAGACCCGAAAGAACCGAATGTTTCCACCCCGATCGGGAAGAAAATAAAATTGTCCAACAATAGTTTATAATTTTTTGCTTTCTTTTGTTCTGCATCTTCAGCAGCTGAACCGCTTCTTGTGCACGTCTAAGGGCGATGGCTTGAGGCAAGAGTGTCCGGACAAGTAAAGTCCCACAGTAGGCATTTTCCGTATTCATACATGTTATTTCAAACGAGCGCAAAGGCAGCGCAACCTGTGCTCCTCGATGTCGCAATAAAAACAAAATTGGTGTTTCAATGAAAAGATTGCATATTCTCTCATCGAATTCTACCAATTTTTGGAAGCATTCAATCCTTTAAAGAACATCTATTATGTTCACTTTTGTGTTGTTTACTTTATCCAATCGCAGACATTGTAAAGTAAAACCTCTATATTATCGCTGTTGTTTTCCAGTCTCAAATCGCGATAATCGGGAGGTAATGACAATAAACGGGTTTAATGTAGTTGATTCTGACAAAGTTTGGTTCTCAAGGTGAAGTGACATTAAGCGGGTTGTGATATTAACGGGACTACACTGTATGATCTAAATTCATGCACTTTTGATCGACATTCAGACTATAGGAAATCCCACAGTCTCAATTACAGTGGCATTCTCTTACCAATCGTGTCTGCCTTGCAATGCATCTGAAACAGAAAAAATTACGGTATAGTATAATATGCAGAATACTGATAGCAATGAATTTAGCGTTGTAAGGTGATATTCAGTGTTGGCTCTGCTGTATCAGTAGATAACAAAAGTGGTCGTACTGTCCATTTGGATCCAAACGCTATAACGATCTTTGCAATAGGTCATTTGATTATAAATTTTTATAGCAGTAAATAATTTTAGCAAATCTGTAAACAGATAGTAACGTTATGTTTGCATTAATTAATTCCAAGAATTTTAGAGGCTTAAGTAAATTATTATTAAATTTTGGAATGTCAGCTACTTGGAATTGAATTAAATGTACAAAATGTCAATACAGTGAAGTCTCGGACTAAATTCACAAATCGGTATTCATGAACGCAGACAACGGCTACGTCGGGACTAAATGCGGGACTAAATTTGTAAAAGTTGCACCTTCGAAAACCTAGAACTGATTAAACAGCAAATTTCAAAATGGCGATGATAGCTGCGATAGTTTTGGGCGCAAGGCAAGATCGGCATGGACTTAAAAGAAACCGCATTTTTTTGATACCGGACAATTCCATTGGAGGTATTTGACGACAAAGAAGTACTGGCTGAGTTTAGCTTCCCAAGAGAAGTACTTTTCACTATCACGGACGAGTTGCAATAACATTTGTCGTATTCCCTAGAAAAGGAGCACTGCCACCAGTATTCCAACTGTTATTAACCCTACACTTTTACGCAACCGGGACATTTCAAGGCGTCGTAGCTGAGCTTATAGGAGTAAAACAACCAACCGTAAGCCGAGGGGTAACGCGTGTTACAAAGCCATTTCTCGTTCAAGTCCCGAAATAGGTGAAACTGCCTAACCCGGAACAAGCCAAAATAAACAAGCTGAAATTCTTTGCAATACAAAGCTTTGCAAACGTGACAGGATGCATTGACGGAACGCATGTGGCAATAAAAGCTCATACGTTTGAATTAGCATTGGACGTCAAAAATTAATCTGGACATCAAGTCCGGACTAAATTACTACAATCTGTATATATGGCACTTGAGATTTAGTCATGGACTACGCTTTATTCCCGGTCCATGAATACGACCCAAGCTGGCAAACAATTTAGCTGCGTCGCCAAGGGTACAACAGAGTGGAATTGTATGGACTTGTTTTTCTGCGTCTGTCCCTGATCGATGGCGTACGAGGAAGAAAAACAAGCTTTATAATCAGAGGAACGTGTGTTTTAATTAATTCATGAAGTCGATTGGGCCGTGTTGTAAACAGATGGTGGCCGGCAAAACAAAATTTATCAACACGAACGTAAAGGCACGCTTATTATTTCTTTAGAACATTGAATACTTTCAGATATATCACAGCAGTTTCAGGACACAGTTCGTTCATGTCAACAAAACCATAGCTTGGTGCAATAGAACATGAGAGCCCGTTTCCTTCACGAAGCCGACTGCGCCATCTGAGCGTTGTTCATTGTATTGCAAGCAACGGCAAATAAGAAAATAGCGCAAAGAAATATTTACATGTTGGTACGTTGTGCAATCTTTGAAAATGCTGAGTATTGTCGGAAAATGTATAGCAGTTTAGAAATAAGGTCCTAAATGAACAAACATGCAAGAGTCATCCATTTGTGAAATAGCTGAGAAAAATTACTGCAAATAAAGGGACGCTGTTCTGTCAGCAAAATCTCGCTGTTTGAGCGCTATGTTTACTTTTTGCAAGTTAGAAGGAAACCGTTCATGGTGCAGGATCTAGTAAAGCCATTATTCACTCATTTTATAATTAAACCATTACTAAATCATTATTCACCTAATCTACTACTAAACCATCACTAGAGCATTATCTACTTAATCTATTACTAAGCCATCACTATAGAGCATTATCTACTTAATCTATTACTAAACCATCACTAGAGCATTATCTACTTAATATATTACTAAACCATCACTAAAGCATTATCTACTCAATCTATTACTAAACCATCACTAGAGCATTATCTACTTAATCTATTACTAAACCATCACTAGAGCATTATCTACTTAATCTATTACTAAACCATCACTAGAGCATTATCTACTTAATCTATTACTAAACCATCACTAAAGCATTATCTACTTAATCTATTACTAAATCATTACGCTTGTATGAGCATATTGTGAAATATTCCTCTTAGTGACGTAAGAATAGTTAAGTGACGCGACAGCATTGTCATGCGGGCTGTGCTTTGCGGTCACAGTTAATTGCAAATATATCTCTGTCATTCGGTAGCACGCGTGACAGCAGCGAGAGGACTGTTTTGTGTTCCGAACGGAGAACCTGAGTTACAGCTTGTCTCCTTCATGGCAATACATATGCTTCCTTACATATGCCTTGGCATTGAAATTACTGTCTGGGGTTGACGTTCGCAACTATAGCATTATCGGACAAGAGCAAAATATGTTCGTTGGCATTGACAACGCTTTTGCATTCTTATGGATTACTGTATATGTCACTTTATCGATAATGTATTTCAAATCAGATATGTCGAGAGTTTAAAACAGTACAAGTTCAGAAATAAATGAAGAAAACTTAATCTAAAATGCAAATACAATAATGTCTTCATCTGCATCTATATTGCACAAACGTCTGTCTGTTTGTATGTATGTATGTATATATGTATGTGTGTACCAGGCACCTGCCACTCTTGTGCAAGTACGGATTTTCCGACCTTTTGGAAACAACACGACTCTGGTTGTGCACGGTTTTCGAAACATTCGCACAGCTCGAACGCTCAAACTAGGTCAAAGTTGAGCGACGCAAATTGGTGCAGAATCTAAAAGAGCCGCTTTTGAATTGGTTACCTTGAAACCGAGCTATGTTTTCTGCAAATTTTGCGAAGCTTGATGAAATTATTGCTGTGAAATGGGCACCTTGAATTTGCCGAGCTTGCTTTTGCGAGCCGTTGTCTTCGAATAGTTCGAAAGGATCGATTTCAGTCTCTTGGGACCACGGGACCCGAAACTGAGTTGAGAAACAATGAACAGCATTTGACGCTGGATGAAGCTTTGCTGCTAGTCGGAACAGCTATTTCTAATGAGCCAAAACGAAAAATTGTGATTCGTATAGGACTAATTAACCTCCGACCTAATGCGAAGCAACGACGCTGGACGCAGCTGTGTTAGCAGCGCGCACCAGCTAATGTAAAATAATCTCTTTATGTTATGTCACTTTATTATAAATCAGGAAATGTCTCACCTCCAAGTAGAGAACAACACTGGATCCCACATTGGAAGTAAGATGATCTTGGATCCTGCTGGCGTTGAATAATAAACAATTAGGACCATCCTCACTCGACAAATTCCCAGCGTAGCTCAATGCCTTGCATTGGAATTCCAAGCGGCAAACGTAATCGCATGCAAATATCGTCGGCGTTGTGATTCCTGCTATGAAATCCGTTGAGTCGATTCCTGTACGCTCAAAGAATCGCCCTCTGTACATCGGATCGGTGTTCGAGGTGGAACATGTCTGCGAATGGGAGTATCGGTAAAGAGAAAACAGCACCAGAGCTGCAAGGAAAGGCATGGCTGACTGAAGACAGTTTATTCGCAGGTGACTTCCACTGAAGGGCCGATATTGTTGCTACTTCGTAAACAAGGACATCGTTAGCGCGTTACCATGGATTCACCTGCAAATTGGTATCATGAAGAACAGAGACTTCATTAAAACAAATGGAGGCCATTATTTTTGCAGTTTGAGTGCCTCGCAGCACCAAAAGGGCTTGTTCCAGAATATAATACGCAGAAGAACTGTTTTATATTTCTTTGATAATTGATTAAATTGTAATTTGATGATTTATGATCGTGGAAATCTGATAACATTAATTTCTCCCTCAACAACATTGACCCACGGGTTACCATGGTAACCGTGAGTCAAAAAGGAGTCAGGAGATCTAAATGTCGGCGGTAGGTTAGATGTGTCTTTATTCGAATAACAAATTGAATTACCGAATAAGAATGCATGCATGAATGGAAGGCCTAAGTAAATAGGCTCTTATACCAGACAGATAACAAAATTTGTACGTTTCTTACAATCCAATAATACTAAACGCGCTATGTTGCTTTTGCGGAAACCAATTTGTGCATACGAAAACACGGAGCATGGCTGAATTACACAGTTTTTTCGTCCGCAAGTCAAACAGCGAGCCTCCTAACCGTGGAGTACATGCTTACTTTGTAGATCTTGTAGCCTTGGGGTATGTGTCAAGTGGCCCCCATGATGTCATTGCTTCATTTCTGAGTAGTTTCCCTTAGGACAACTTCATTATAAATACAATACTGTGTAGTGGACATTACCTGCTACGAGGCAAAATCGAGAGAGAGAGAAAATGCGGGCGAAGCCCGCCGTATAGTGCGTTATCATTCGTCCATCTTATTCACCCTCAACCTGATAGACTGAGATGCATTATGCTGAGTCCTACCATTGGCCCTGGTGGCGTAGCCGCTAGTGGAATATAAATAGTACTAGCGGCTACGCCGCCAGGGCCAATGGCAGGACTCAGCATAATGCATCTCAGTCTATCAGGTTGAGGATGATTAAGATGGACGAATGATAACGCACCTATACGACAGGCTTCGCCCGCATTTTCTCTCTCTCTCGATTTTGCCTCGTAGCAGGTAATGTCCACTACACAGTATTGTATTTATAATGAAGTTGTCCTAAGGGAAACTACTCAGAAATGAAGCAATGACATCATGGGGGCCACTTGACACATACCCCAAGGCTACAAGATCTACAAAGTAAGCATGTACTCCACGGTTAGGACAGCTTCGCCATTTTGCTGTGCTTTTTCGCCATTTATTATTGCTGCCTGCACGGAACAATGGTCTTGTCCCCACGTGATCAAGCTGCGAGACCGAAAGATGTGACCCTGGCTTCCGGTACGTCACGTTTCGGAGCAGACGTTTTGGCGCCTGATCGTTTTGACGCCAAGACGTTTGGGCGCAGGCAAATCAGTGCGAAAAGCTGTGCAAAACACAACGAAAAGAGACCGCGGACTTGTAAACTGATGACGTCTTTTGCGGAAACCAATTTGTGCATACGAAAACATGGAGCAATGGCTGAATTACACAGTTTTTTCATCCGCAAGTCAAACAGCGAGCCTCCTAGCCCTGGAGTACATGCTTACTTAGTTACTTTGTAGACCTTGTATAGCCTTGGGGTATGTGTCAAATGGCCCCCATGATGTCATTGCTTCATTTCTGAGTAGTTTCTCTTGAGACAACTTCATTATAAATACAATACTGTGCAGTGGACATTACCTGCTACGAGGCAAAATAGAGAGAGAGAGAAAATGCGGGCGAAGCCCGCCGTATAGGTGCGTTATCATTCGTCCATCTTAATCACCCTCAACCTGATAGACTGAGATGCATTATGCTGAGTCCTGCCATTGGCCCTGGCGGCGTAGCCGCTAGTTTCTAACTATAAGATAACTAAGTAACTACAGAACACTACTGCGTGCGCAGTGCTCTTTCAAGCGGTGTTTGAAAGCCGATAACGGGGATGACGATACGACATCCTGGGGAAGACAGTTCCACAAAGTGATAGAACGGGGGAAGAAGAAGTATTTTCTGGCATCGCTCTTTGGTCGAGTAAATGTCAGGCTCTGATCATGAACGCGGGTGGAGGTTTTGATAAAACTGATGTCATTCGGAAATTTCATGTTTACAGCACCATGACTGATCTTGTATAGGAGATGGAGATCAAGTTGTCTGCGTCTGCTTTCAAGGATTTCCATCTCGAGAAAATCAAGTCTTTCGAGATAGGAAAATTGAATAGTCGACTTATAACGGTGATACATCAATCGCTGGGTGAAATTTCGCCGTATGTGTTCTACTAGTTTTATGTCTTTTTCAGTAGGCGTATTCCAATACAGGTCGGACGTAAATGCAGCATGCCTTGACCAAGGTCTCTATGTTGCTCCATCTCAAAGCTCGCCACGTGGCCAGCTTTCGTTGCAACGATGCAACAATGAGACTGGAAGACTTGAGATCTGGAGACATGTGTACTCCGAGATCGTGAATAGAGCTCTCTACGTAAGGCAACGACGACGTTAGCCACGAAGGGGAGGCATTGCGTTGGCTTTACACTAAGTGACCTGTTAACGAAGTAATCAATGCAATCTTCGATGTTACGAGGTTCTCCTTCGGAATTCCAGAATTCATCGATGCAGCATCGTTGTCCTAAGCGACAGCCGGATTCGCACGAGCAACAGCAAAGGTTCAAATCCACCTCGCTCTCGCACGGCCAACTCTCGAATGGTTTGCTAACATTAGACGGCGAAAAATGAGACAAACTGAACACAAGGTGAAAAGGAAAGGGGTGATTCGAAGCAACTGATTGATGTTGGCACACGCTTAGAACCATGAACAAAGTCACAGCCAGCCAGATGACCATCGTTCTCCTTCGGGTTTTGACTGCCCTTCTCCTCAACAATTCTGTGGGTCGTTCGACAAAGGTAGTCAAGCTTTCTATGCTTTACTGGTTGCTTGTGAAATGATGAGTTCAACCTGTCATGTTTCTTTGAATGCGATAGACTTTGCGATTGGATAGTTTCCAGCTGCTTTCAAATTGCGCTGTTATAGCCTCGTTAAATTTATCCCTACAGATCCAGATCTTGGTCACGTTTCCAATAACGCTGTTGTATGTGTTCGCCCTATAATCAGATTTTGCTGCATGTATAAGCAGCTGATCATGCATTGTAACATCGTATTTATTGTTTTACGTCGATATATAAAGCTGTGTATGATAAACTAGAATTGAATGATTGGTGTCTGATAACAGTAGTCTCATCTTTGTCTTCGTTTCTGTATAACGTGACAACTTTGGCGTCCCCCAGGCAGATGATCCTGATGGCGTTAAAGAGCAAACAATTGGGATCATTTCCACTCGGCAAATTCCCATCGTAGCTCAATGCCTTGCATTGGAATTCCAAGCGGCAAACGTAATCGCATGCAAATATCGTCGGCGTTGTGATTCCTGCTATGACATCCGTTGAGTTGATTCCTGTCCGCTCAAAAAATCTCCCTCTGTACATTAGACTGGTGTTCGCGGTGGAACATGTCTGCGAATAGGAGTATCGGTAAAGAAAAAACAGCACCAGAGCTGCAAGGAAAGACATGACTGACCGATGATAGTTCTAATTGCAGGTGACATTACCTGAAGGACCAATAGTTTGAAAGTAGTACCGCTTATGCGTTGCCATAGAATCACCTGCAAACAGGTCTCTTCCAGAAAAGATTTGTATGCTGCCTATACGCATTGACATTCGCCGAAGTTTTTGTCGACACAATAAAACCCAGGTTTGAAAGCCCAGGTGTTGCAAAATGTTAGCCTTGCCATTCAACGCGGCAACACAACATCGGTGACGGGCACCTTTGGTGAAACCGATAGTCTTATGTTTCAATGTTTGATTGAATAATTAATTAAGTCTGTTATGTAGCAAATACTTAACTTAATTCCCTTTAGATATTTTTAGCTCCTGTCTTTTTAACTTTATTCATTTTAATTGCTGTAAGGTTGAATCAATAAAACGTGTTCTGTGTTTCGTGCTGTGCCGAGGTTTTTCAAAAGGTGGGAATGACCAAAATAACCCGCCAGACCGTGAACGATTGACTCGCGAGCGGCGACCACAAAGGTTTGACTCAACTTGATTTACAAGTAGTAGCACAACGCTCTTCGAAAAACGCTTATTTAGAGGTAGATTCGTTTTACATACAATTGAAAGAACAATATATTTGAAATCTCCATAGAATTTCCCGTAGATCTGTGTTTTCTGTTTGTGAAATTTCCCATTACAGATGATCGCAAATCGCACTTGTATTGGAATTTATGTTTTGACATCTAAACCCCATCTACTTTATGCGGGATCACTATAATGACTGATGGAGGCACTTTTCTTCATCGCACGGTGAAAATATTTTGAGAAACGCATATTGGGACTGCGTAACGTCTTTTTTCCCCTGGGGACAGTGACGTTTTGAAAATTCGTTTTTTTAACCACCCTAATTGGCACTTTTAATAGCAACCTTGCTAGAATTTAATGATGTATTCTGATTTCTTGTAAAGGGCCGTTGAGGATCATTGCTCGTTAGGAACTTATAAATACTCAAATCACAGTTATACAATCACAACAGTTTTCATTTTCTAATAAGCAGAATGATAAGTAAATGTGTTGGCTAACGTGTGGAGATTATCTTGAAGCAACGATGAATATTTACACAGCATCAGTCCTGAGTCCTGGATGTTCTCGGAAGATCATCCAGATCCAGCTATAGCGTATCTTTTCTGTCAGGTTCTCGTGTCGTAATCAATCCAATGAATAAGCGAGTCACAATCTGGAAAAGGTAGATCTTTAGCAGATTATTGGAATGCTAATATTTTAGACTGTATCTGCTTCAAAGCTACTCTTTATTACTAAAAAGACTGTGCACTCTGACACTTGATGCCGAGCAAGCTAATTACGACATAGGCCAAATGACTGGAGGCATCGCAAATTCGCACAATCGATTATAGAGCCATAACCGTTTGACGCATGTAGTATGTATAAATGGAGGTGTGTTTAGCAAGCATCAATCAATCAATCAATCAATCAATCAATGAATCAATCAATCAATCAATCAATCAATCAATCAATCAATCAATCAATCAATCAATCAGTCAATCAATCAATATAAATTATTTGTTAAAACTCAGTGACCCCGAGGGGTACGTTATATAAAATGGCGAGTAACTGAAGCCAACTAATAAAATACAATAAGTGAGACTATAGCAATGCTGAAAGGATCAAACAATCACCACCCAGCTGCAGCGAATTGATCATGTTAATTCATACTAAGTGCATATTGAGGTACAGGTGTTTTCAGGCGCATTTCTGATGACATCACGTGTTACATAGTACAGACCTTCATCTACTCCGAAATGCATTTAGATTGAGCTTAATACATTAAATATGCATGCTGCTATATTTACATGCTGCTGATTGTATTTGAAGTTTAGCTACTTGCGACATCCTATTACGTTTGTTCTACAAGAATCAATACGAAAAGTCTTAGCTACCTCGACCTATAGCCTCGGGATTGTAGTATAGGTCTCGTTGATGTATATAGTAACATTGGGCTAGGATGAGTGGCACGAGCAAGGTGGAGTTTATAGCAAACTTGAGCTTGGCCATCCAGCGCGAGAACGCCGAGAGTGTGCGCAGCACATTCGCCCAAGTTGAGTAATCGTTTAGTATATTAGTGTTTTTTAATTAACATTTGTATTTGAAAAAAGAGATGAATAAAGATAACTGA
>OFHS01004304.1:0-14349 GCA_900245855.1 Calvadosia cruxmelitensis | reverse complement strand
ATAAATAAATAAATAAATGAATAAATAAATAAATAAACAAATAATATAGAAAACCAGCTTAATACCATATATAGTTATTTTCATCATCACCATTGTTGTGCTGTTTATTTTACTTGCTATTTCCAATTGGCTCTATTCCTCCCCTTGATATGCATAATTGTGTCGACTCACTTGATATCATGCATTTTAGATGGACTTGATTTAGGATGTTAAGCAATTCTCGCCTTATTTCAAAGTCAAAGTTTGTCAAGTTTGATTTATTTCTCAGCACCCCTTAGCCCTTTGAAATCGTCATTCATCACTGCATCTATTATGTAGTTTTGCTCACTAATTTTCTCACCAGAGAACATCAACTTGGAATCAAGAAGAACCTGGAAGCGTTTCTTGTTTAGGGTGAGCGTCAAGTTCTGGAGATCTCCGTCTGCAAACTTGTGATGCTCCGCTTTCGAAATAGCAATATGCGAAGAAGCACTGCCATGTAGATCAATTCCAATGTCACCAGAAACTGTCAAGTATGCCGCCAAATTGCACATCCCATTGTCAATCAAGCAAAACAGTATTCCTGGAAATGACCTGCAAATGGAAAACGTGTTGGAATTTAGTTATTACTGGTAACGTCGTAATTAATATAAATCTGTGTCAATATCAGTATATACATCAATTGATATGAAAGCGAATGATCACTAAGGAAACAGTACATGCACTCCACATAGCAAGATCACCTCGGGACATACTCAATCAAGTTCACTTGATGCTTTATATAGGAGTGGAAGAACGCAGAGACCGGCTTCGATGAACCTACCTCAACTATGACCTAGGGGAATGACCCTGGCTCACGCCTAAGAAAGCCGGAGAACATTTGTACTCTCAGTAGTTGTGCACATATAGCAGAGATCTTTATGCAATAATGATTTGATTATATTTTGATACATTTATAATGAATGTTAGCATAGGTAAAGCTATAGATCAACACAGAAGTTTTACCTTGTCTTAAATGTCAAGGACAACTTCATCCAATTGTCAATCCCCAATGTAGAAGATCCAAACAGCGCATATGAGGAAGTTGACACAAATGTGGCGGCTTGGTCATCAGAATCATGTGAATGGCAAATGACATCCAATGCTGATTTGCTAATATTCAAAATATTTCCATCGCTTTTCACAGAAGTAACACAAATTGATCTTGGGCAGTAGCTTGCCTGAATCTATAAAACAAAATGTATAGAGACACAATTTAATCTAAAACACATCTAATTAGCTATGCTAAATCAGTTAAACTGATTCGTTCTAGTATCAATTAGAAAATTTCCTATTTACTGTGATTTGAAATGAGGCAGATTTCAGGAACAATTTTATTGTGAAATATTGCAATAAATCTGCATATTACAATCGAATAAAACCATGAATAATAAACTAGTCATGTATAAAACCAAATATATGTGGTCCTAAATTTCTCTTGCATGCTATCTCTCAGCTAAAACATTTCATTTGCTAAATCCAGCCGCTTATGTAAAACCAAAGTAGAGCCCTTGTGACGTGTTTTTTTACTTTTGTCAAATTAAATAAGGATGAAATTAAGCATTGGTATGCAATATATCTAAATTGCTAGTTTAAATATGGAGATCAAAAAGACTCTCAAAATATTAGCATGTTTGTTTGTTTTGTTTGTTTGTTTATTTGGTGCCTTAATTGGAACGTCAATGAATATCATACCATAATTAAATTATGCCTTATACACACTTCCATCAATTTCAACAGCACCGATTCTTCCACATTTAGTTAGGAATACATCCAGGTTAATGTCGCAGTCTTACAAATCAGCATATCATTCGTACAGAGGAACATTACTCTTTCCAATAATTTCTCTTAAAATCTCAAATTTTTTAGGAGACTCCCCTCTCAGCTCCACTGGACCTCAACTGAGGCTCAACCAATGGTGATGTCAATTTGTGAACAGAGTCATTCCTTGCTGGAACGGACTGCCGGAAGCATCAGTGACGTCAACATCTATTCAAAAGTTCAAGTGAAGTTTAGAACTGATAGACCTTACGTCAAAAAGGCCTGGAAAATTGCAACTCATGTATAGTCTTGTCCTTTACTTTGCATTTTATGCTTTGACTTTATGTAAGTGGAAGTTATTCTTCCCATTATTTGCCAGTCAAAATTTCTGAAAAATAAACATGCATACATACACATTTACTGCTTAGACATTGTTGACCATGACACCACATTTTCAAAAATGTCATTGGTCATGGCTTTATGAATCGAATTTTAATATATACTGTATTTCCATGAAGCGCAACAGCCGTGTTGCTACAGCTGTGTCGACACGGCTATGGCGACAAGCATTGTTGTTTCCATGAGGCGGTGGAAAGTTTTGAGATCTGGTTACTCGCCTCGTTACAGCGACCCATCAACCTCACTTTTATCCCCAGTTGTTGAAGTGTTCAAAAAGGGGTCCTACGTGATGTTTTTGCTTGATTCCTGTCTTTTACACCGATGCTGCATCTACTGAATCAGATATTATTCAGTTTGCACCTTCAAAATCGTGCGAATCTGTTTGTGCATAAGGCTCAGCTTCTTGAGAGTGAGGTCGTCACGGGAAAAGCGCTAGGTTTGCTGTTTCCATGATGCACAACAGCTGTGTTGCTTCATAGTGTCCTTACAGCCTAGCGCTTCAGCCGGAAGCCATTAAAAGCCAATTATCATCTGTTTCCATGAGGCAACGAGCGTAGCGACATGGCAGTTGTGCTTCATGGAAACACAGTAATTATCCAACATCAATCGAATCACGATAGCTACATGGTATTACTTACATCAGCATCTGGTAAACATCCACCGATGATGATATCTTGTGCCACAGATCTCCAGAAACTGCTTCTAGATCCATAACTGTTAAGAACTTGCCACGGAAATGACACATTATTTAAAGTAGCAGTCATGGAATCAAGTAAAACATCAGCGATGGAAACAACATTGAGTGTCCCGTAACGGAGTCTCTTGTTGAAGACAAACTGTTGAAAAGGATAAACAGTAGTGTGCTTTAAATTAATGTCAAAGATAGCAAATGATACTGTTACAGTGGCATTTGAGTGTAACATATGTCATTATGGTGCAGGTGGTCTCTTGACACATGTGGTCTCATGACACAGGTGGTCTCATGTCACAGGTGGTTTCATGACACAGGTGGTCACTTAACACAGGCGGTCTCATGACACAGGTAGTCTCTTGACACAGGTGGTCTCATGACACATGTGGTCTCATCACACAGGTTGTCTCTTGACACAGGTGGTCTCTTGACACAGGTGGTCTAATGACACAGGTGGTCTATTGACACAGGTGGTCACTTACTACAGGGGTGCTGTTTTGTTTGAATATTGTAAGAATCAGTTGAATTTGGTCTCTTAACACAACCAATTGTTTATAAGCCAACAGCGATGTCAAATTTTGATATCATTGAATCAATGCTGAAATGTTGACTTACATTTACAACAGTATTTGCTAAATGAGGAACTGAGGATAGTTATAGCCAGTGACGAAGTAGTTTGGGTCGTCTTACCTGAGTTACCGACAAAGTAGTTCGTTGGTCAATAAACAAATATGATTTTCTGACAAACAAAGTGACAGATTCTTTGCTGGATTTATCAATCTTCTGGATGATTATCCCATCATAGCCGCCATACAGAAATCCAATGGTAAGATGCTTGCCAGATTGTTCCCACCAGTCATTTGGTACTGACATTGACCATTGGCCATGCAGCATTGGTAAATTCATGAAAATGCACAAAAGTGCCAAGATGATGACGCATAACATATCTGATGACAACAACATAATAAGATACATCATTTACAAACATGTTTTTAATTTGAATGAATAAATTAATGAATTAATCAATCAATCTGTCAATCAATGAACGAATTAATGAATGAATGAAGGAATGAACAAAGGAATCAACGAGTGAATCAATGAATGAATGAGTAAATGAACTAATGAAGGAATGATCTAATGAATGAATGAATGAATGAACAAATGAATGAATGAATGAATGAACAAATGAATGAATGAATGAGCAAATGAATGAACAAATGAATGACTGAATAAATGAATGAACGACCAAATCATTGTTTGAATGAAAAAAGAACAAACGACTGACTGAATAAATCAATGAACATAGTTGATCACACAATGTTACCTTGTTAACCCTTGTCCTGCTATTGACGTGTATACACGTTTTCAAAGAAAGTCAAAAGTAGCAACATCTAACCAATCAAATAGTTAGTCCCTGGTGATCAACCAATCAGCAATCCATAAAGCTACTTCAAGTCTTTGTTTAGCTAGTTTTATGAGCAGGACAAGGGTTAATATAACTATGATAATAATCTTCAGTTGAACCCAACAATGCAAGCACTGGGAAGTTCAGGTTGACTGACAGACATCGTCTTGCAAAATATTATTTATAGACTTTAAAATGATGGGGGATAGGCTACTGAATACCCACCCCCCATCTACATGTTGGGGGTGTAGAAGGACAAGGATTGAGGCTTTTGCATTCCATTTGATAGACATGTTGCTGGTTCCACGACAGGGAGAGATGGTAGAGTTCCAAAGAGTACATGTATATGGTCATTGGTGCCAGAGCTCACGATATCGCAAGACACAGCATGTAATACAAGACAGATGGGGTTGTTGACACGACGAAGTACAGACGGGAAAGAGGATGATTACAAGATGACACGGCTACATTCTTACGGTCACGTGACTATAAAATGACGGCCCATCAAGTTCATAGTGACCACGCGTCAGCAGCCACTACAGGAGTTAAACCCCATTCCCCTTATCCGCAACCACTAGCTCTGTAGGTAAATTACATTAGTTATGAAGCAATTGTCATATCATTTCTAACAAGGCAAAGCAGTGTGTAAGAATACTAGAATAGACCATGCATCACAAGAATTGAATCCAAAAATGATTCAAGCTAAATTAATAAGAAATTCAAATAATAATACACGTTTTCTTTACGCCTTCGATTGTTAATTGAAAATAACTCCATTATTAAAATAAATAAATTTCCTGTTTCAATACCAATCGAATTTCAATAGAACATTTCTGACTTAGGAAAGCATTCCATAATTGCTAGCAAAGAAATTAATTATTTATGAACCATCTAACCTTCGTGTTTCTCAAGGACTCTCTAAACCAGGATTGTAATAAATTGGCAACAGTCGCAATGATGGAGAATATTCAGTTTTAATGGTAGATAAAAGATTGTACTCGTCAACCAAGCTCCTTAATTGACAAAACTTGTTGCAGTAAAAACTCGAATATTTCATCAGGCCCAACAAAAGGCAACTAATTTCCACTTTGACATGATCTCAATAATTCAATAGCAAATTCTACTTACTTCTAAACGCCTAGTAGCATTCCGGGTTGCTTGAAAACGTGCAATCTTTTCAGTCAACAGCTGCTCTTTCTTGCTCAGTGGCCATCTTATCGGCGTGACTTCGAAGTGCGTCGGATTGCAATGGTCTCGTTGCTAACGGAAACGAAATGTCAAGGGATTTTAAATCTGTTTGTTTGCTTAGGTGCAAAAACATCAGAGACGGTCGTTTTCAAATCTCGGTAGATATTAAAACAAAAGTTCTTTCTTCTTTTCTGTCACGTTCACTTTTATTTTAAATCCGATGAGAATCAACGAGGTATACTATTAGTGCTATTTTTGGAATGAATTTAACAAGAAATTAATTAAAATTTGTTTCTTGTATACAAAATTAGATGCTTGCAAGTTCCTTTTATCATACGAACTAATTAATCGGCAAGCTCGATCAATGAATCAATTTTGAGAATGAACAGAAATGAATTTTACTGAATTCTGGAAGAATTAAGAGTAACATGACTCTGCTTAAAGCCGTTTGTTGCCAACTGAGCATTAGTTTGTATTTGCGTAGGGGGCAGGGCGGGGATGTTCGCCCAATCGCCCCCAAGAAAAAAATGTGTAATGAAGCAAACGGCCAACTCCTCTGTGAAAATCCTAATTGGCCCAACGGTGTTCGATTTTCAGCGCAACTTTTCTACTTCAAATTTTTTTTATTAAATTGATTTTGATTTACTGCTAACTGAATATCTACTTTCACTTATTATATTTTTTCATGTGGCGGACTGGCAGATATAGAAATTCCTTGATTTTCTTTAACACAGAATTCTTTCTTTATTACAAGAATTCCCTAATCAGATAGATTTGTGGTGTCTAGCAGTAGAACCCAGTTTCCATTTTGCACCCCCTCAAAACGGGCAATAGAAAATTCACAAGAAATTGTGATAAGACGGTAAGGTTTTAAATATAAAAAATAGTTATAACGTGGCATTGTGATCAAAAGTTCAAAACTATGTTTTAATTGTATTATTTTGAGTTTATTCTTAGTTGGGTACTAATTATGCCGGAAATACAACATTCTTCAGAATGAAGATGACGTCATTTTCGACTAATTCATGTGAAAAATATGCCTGTGGTATTTTGCAGTTGTGTTTTGCTGACCATCATGCTGCTTCACCAATGTGACACCCGTGACTTTGCAAGAAACACAGCTGGATTCCTTGCTCAGCTCGCAGCCATGTTTTCACTGGCGACGTTTTCAAACACTGGTTGAATCTCTTGTCTATAAACTCACGAATTTGCTTTATCTTTTGGAAGTATTAATATCAAGAGGAGAGCATGAAATTCCGTTAGACTGTTGGAGTTTGGAATTGATTTATTTTGCCGAGGTGGGGTCTGTAAAACCGAGGGGAAGTTCACCCAATGCTGGCTGAGTGGGTTTGACGTTTGTGGTCATAACATGGAGGTCGTTATTGAGGTAAGTCAGGTTCAAACAAATCAGTGCTTATTGTTGCCAATTTCGTGACCTCTGCTTGGGAAACAGGTGGTTTTGTTATCTGAGATTGCTCCGCTTGTTCAGCTGCGTGACAAACGAAAATCCACATAAAACTTGCACCGCACATTGCAATCCCTGAATTATAATCCGGTTCCTTGTCCTTTTTGATGAAGCTTTATGAAATACGGAAGCTTAGCTACGATTTATGTTTAAGAGCCTCTTATTTGTTATGTTTCTGCAGGCAAAGTGTTATCCTTCTGCTCCAAAGCTTACCTAGATGCGGAAGTCCTACTTTGTGAACCCAGACGTTTGACGTCTTTACTTTTTGCAACTTCTCTTCCCGGTTTTCGGCAACCGTTTCTTCCTTTACATCATACAAACCGCGTTTTTCTTATGACAATTTTTACTTATGATAGTTTGTAAGAAAGCTTAGCTAATATTAATTTTGTAAATTTCTGTTCAGCACGTGGGTTTGTGGTATTTGTTTCGTAACGCAGCATGTTCGTTTGCAGGGATCTCTTGAAAAGTGTCTCTCGCCCAACGCATCAGAAGGCAAAAGAGAATGGAAGAAGAGATATTTTGTCTTGAGAAAAGCTCTTGGGAGTGGAACCCGCGTTTTAGAATATTACAAAGATTACAACTGGCGAAGACTCGAACCCAAAGGTGTTTTGACACTATTCGCTGGCTTTTCTTTGAACATTGTGCCTGATTCAAAGAAACGCTTTGCTTTTGAAGTTAAAACAGTCGACAGTACATTTGTTGTTGCTGCACCATCTGAAGATTGGAGGAAAAGATGGATGGGTGCTTTACAAGAAGAAAGTGGAGGTAAGAAAATTGTCCAGCTAACATCTAGATTTCCTCTAATTGTAATGATTGTTACCACTTTATAATGTGCCTATAAGTATTCCAAGAAGACAATGCTGCATCTTATTCTGCCTGACTCCATGAGTTTATATCAGCAGCAAGCTGTATTTCCATAGTTGTTTTAAGTCCATAAACAATGGAAGTGAAATACTGGTATCTTTGAGGACTGGTCAGGCGTTCCTTATTTAAGTTTCATGCAATGTTAAATTTAGTTAAACCTGTTAAAGTTTTCTACCCAATATTAAAGATGTTACTATTTTGTCCTTAGCCTGGTCTTGTCGCCCTATCCAGGACCAACACGTGGTCCAGGACTTCATGTTAGACCTCAGAAACAGAATTTTAAAAATCCAAGGAATTAAGATTTTGTCTCATGCTCTTCTTCAGTCCCAGAGTCCATGCAGGTTCTTAGAAAATGCCGAGTGGAAATCATTGGCCATAAAATTACAAATGGAAGACTAAAACGAATAGTTTATCAAATCAAAAGATGTTTAGATCGACTGGAAATATATCACAGAAGAAGCACAGCTTTAAATGGACCATATTATCAGCTCATGTGATGTGACATGACACATTTGCAGCCATTTTAAATCTCGTTGAAATGAGGTCAATGGAAATCAAGCATTGAGCCTTCAAAGACGTCAAATTGAATCTTCAGCTGCGAGATCAAAATTTGTTGCGAAGCTTGCTTACCAGCTGCAAACTGTTTAGGGTTTTGTTTTACTAAACCTATTTTAAAGCGGTCTCACCACATGTGGTTGTGGAGAGTTTGTTGCAAAATTAATAGATGCAGTCTTTCACTTGAAGTGCTTTCTATTGCTAATAAGTGGTTCACCTTTATCTTGCTTATTATTTACAGTGAAATCATTTGTGGTCAAGCCAGATGAGAACCCAAAACTACGGGCCTTGGCTGAGATGAGAGATCAAGAATGTACGCTACAGATTGCTCCGTGTCAAGTCATGCTTGTATCGGACAGTTGCATCTTGGTATCATGGCCGCTGTCTTGCATTCGAAGGTACCGTTGCAAGAATGCCATGTTTATGCTGGAGGTGGGTCACAAAGCACCAACTGGTGAGGGACTTTTCCGCTTCTTTACCCATCAATGTCAACAAATCTTTGAAACATTGGACAGTGCAGTGAAGGAACGCATGACTACAAGAAAGTACCGCTCTGTCTCTGAAAATGATTCTGGGGAGATTTCTGCTGGCCTGGTATCCCCCATTGATTCTGAAAAGGAAAATACCATTCCGAGAGTAAGCAATAAGTTTCGACCTCCACCCAGTGTTTCACATGCTGATCACCAGATGCGTGCCGGTCCAACTACTGGGGCAGTAGCTGAAGTTGGTGGTCAATACAGTCATCTTGGCTTCCCAGCAAATCACCAGACACCTGTTTCACGAAATGGCCCCGGGATAGTCAGCAGCCAGAGCTATGATCATTTAACATCCAGTGCAGCAGCATTACCACCTGATGTGATCTCTTCCGTTCGGCATGGACAGCATCGTGGCTCAGATTCTGCACTTATTGGAGGTCGAGCTGAACCAAGTCGTCCACCGTTCTTCCACTCGCAGTCACATGCTGGAATCACGCCTGCTGGGCACATGGCCGTCGCCCCTGTTGACACGGTTGGATATAGTAATTTGAAATTTGATTCGTCTGGGAAACCTATTCCCTCCAATGCCATGGTCCTTGGAAGACGGCAATCCGATGCTCGCGAAATGCAGAAAATGTCAGTCCCCACTAGAGGAATGGTCAAATCGACTAGTGCTGATCAACTTTCTTCTGATGGGATCTACGACAGGCTGAATGACACTCCTGGAAACAGTCGAGTGCCAAGTGGTCGACCTATCATCAGTGCATCACCCGAAATGAATCTATACGACAACCTAAATCATCTGGGAGTTCAACCTGGTGACAGTTCACCTGCTGTGATCAGCTTCTGGAAAAGTGATCCTGTACCTAACATGAAAATTTCGCAGCGCCAAGGAGGGGCATACCAGACGACTACACTTCTCAACAAAGATGGTGAATTCTATGATTCACTAAATCATCATCAGTCGACTGGAAGCAAACCATTCTCTGGTACCAGTGTCCAACAGATGTCTGAATATGACACACCCAGAATTAGTAATGAGCCAATATACCAAAACACATCAGTTGAAGAACCAAAGCCTGTTTCGCCGCAACTGTTTAACTTCAAAGAACCGCCTGTCCCCAGGAATCAAAAACCTGCAAACTCGAATAATCCATGCAAAGCAAAATTGATATTTCCATCGCCTGTCAAAACTGCTCCAGGAGTTGCTCCTAAGCCAAAGCCTTCTGGACAAGATGGAGGTGCGCTGGTAGCGCAGTTGAAAAAGAATTTGCAAATTAAAGGTTTCAACCCCGTCAAACCTCCTCGCGAAGGCACTCCCGAACCAATTGGGCCTTCTCCTCCATCACCTAAGCCGCCGTTTGCATTTGCAGAAGGCTACACGTCCGTGGGAGACGTTATCCATGGTGAATATGGCAACATTGGCTTTGGATCGGACAATTATGCCACCGTAGGAGAAGTGTTCAATCCTACACAGGAAGATAATCTGTATGCTGATGTTCGTGGTGATATTTGAAGTCTGTTAAACCATACAGATGTCAGTAGTAATATTCATATGAATCGTGGAATATGTACAAAAGGGGCCTTACAGTACTGACTGACAGCTTTGGGAGCAAGTCACGAAATAAGAACATTTGGAATCACTTTCAAATGTTGCACACCGGACTTCCCCATATCAATCCTGGCTCAGTACTCGTAGGCAATATTTGGCTAGCAGTCTTGCAATTTTATTTTAATGAGGTGATATAATTTTGAAATGAACTTTGTTGCTCTAGAAGGGTTGGAAATTAAGTAATTATTTTTATCGATAGTGTACAGGCCACCACCAGGCACATCTATATTTGATTTACTGGTTATTTCAAGGTGTGAATTTGATATCTTGAACAAGATGCGTAAAGTAGATCACCGCTGTCATTCAACTGTTTTGTCTACCTTGTTCAGTATAGGACTATCAGGTAAATCTGTCAAGATGAGAGCGGGGCAACAAATGCGCTAAGACAAGGGATGCTATGTAAAGCGAAATTATTCGAGTCTACTCAAACTTGAACATTTTCTTTGTGACTCAAATATCTATGCAAAAGATTCAAAAGATGTTTGTTTTTCAAGCAAAAGTTTTCACTCAAAGAATTGTTGCAAGAATTCCTTGCTGTTTGTGGCTTACTGGCTTGCGAGATTCTGCTGTTTCCTTGCCAGATTAATTTGTGGAAATTTCACCCGAAGGCATACATAAGCGAGTTCAAACTGATTTACTACTGATAAGAGTCGAATTGAATTATGAATTGTTGGATAATTCGATCTCGAAATCAAATCAAAAAGCATCCCTAGGTCAGATAATATGCATGCACAGTGAGGAGTGAGTCTCCCTCTGGTAGTTCCCTAAGTATCGTTCTGTAGAAACAGGTTCTATGTTTATTTATCTGTCTTGTGAAGAGGGTGAAGCAGAACGAACCTCTGCCGTCAAATTCAATAGTGGTGCTTAGCGCATATCCGCTAGTAATGAGACCAATTGGACATTTGCATGGTTGATATTTCTCGGGACTAACCTATCAGCGTCTATCACATTGTGACTTGCTGCAAAGAACATGGATTTGCTTAGATAGAGTATTGTCCAATGACAAAGCACAAG
This sequence comes from Calvadosia cruxmelitensis, assembly GCA_900245855.1. Classification (NCBI taxonomy): domain Eukaryota; kingdom Metazoa; phylum Cnidaria; class Staurozoa; order Stauromedusae; family Kishinouyeidae; genus Calvadosia; species Calvadosia cruxmelitensis. Next base: position 2,901 of record OFHS01004304.1, on the reverse strand, counting down.
TAATAAGACCAGCCAACCAGTACTTGCCTACTCACAACAAAGTATCGTTTGACAAGTTGACATAGGATACTGACCAATAAAGGTATCACATGCTACAGTGAAACCTGTCTTTAATGGTCACCTTTGGGACCTGAGGAAAATGACCTTTATAGGCAGGTGGCCTTTCTTTCCAGGTTGATTTCTATAGCAAGTGTGATCTTAGAGTTACGAAGAGTGGCCTTTATACACAGGTGGCTGCTCTATAGAGGTGGCCGCCAATACATGTTTGACAGTACTGCTTTGGAGGTTGGTCACATGTGGCATTGGCTTTATACTAAATCAAGATTTGATTTTCATTTTACAAAGACACACAGAAAACAGACTCTTGTTACATTATCAAAGTAGCTGTCAAATTATCAGAACATATTCCACCTGTTACAAGGTTTTACATATGTCTTCATACAACAGCATACGTTAACACCATCTTACAATTGTTATAAAGAACAAAAGAAGAAAGTATCAAAAGAAAAAGTAATTGTTTGCAAACGTGATTTATCAATACGGTATCCCATTCCAGCAGACTCGATTACGAAGCCAGTTTCTCAAGTAAGAATTCTTCAATGGTGTTGGTGTCCCACTTATCAATGCTGAAAACGCAAACAAACAGTAATATAAGCGTTAAACTATTATTCAACCGTAAGCAATAACAAGCAAGAGGTGGAGAACCAAGAACTAATCTCTTTCTACTTTCTTCAATGAAATGCTTTCTCTTGTTATTAGAAATCCTACTCAGAAAGTCATTTGCCACGTTACACGACACACGTTCACTTTACTACAAGGTAAAGCATTCAAAAGTTTCTCATTGACTGATCATTGAGGATCGCCTAGCACGAAGAACTTCAGCTCCAGTCAAAAACTGTTTCTAACTTGTTCTAAAGTGAAGAACCTGTTTCAAAAGACCACCTACAAGCCATTTAAACAACATACTTCACCTGTGCTATGCATCTAACAGTCTTAACCAGGGTCGTCGTAAGAGTCAAGAGGGACCAAAGCACTGTTCTGAAACGATGGCTCTGTTCAAGATTTCCTTACTTGACATGTAAGAAAACAATTTGCCACGTTTGCATCAAAGTAAGAGTATGCATTGCTTCAGTAGCACCCTGGAGGGGATTTCACTTTGTACAATCGAGATACTTTATAATAGACAGCACAGGTGGCCTTTCTGTCTAGGTTGATTTCTATAAACAGTTTCATTTTGGGATTATGAAGAGTGGCCTTTATACACAGGTGGCTACTCTATAAAGGTGACCGCTAGTACATGTTTGACTATAGCTTGAAACAGGTTGGGATCTCCATCAAGAATATCTGACCATGACAGGGAGAATACTATGAATATACCTGAGGACTTCTTTGGCAGCTTGGCGTTCATCGTTTAAGATCAACACAGGGTCTGCTCCTCTTTCGTACTAGAAAATAACATCAATGCCCAGAATAATTATGCAATACAAAAATTTAAGGTATAAAAAACAGTACAAGAAAAGGAAATATATATGGTCTAAAACTTATTGCAAAGTATTTACAATAACAGTTTTTACAATCAATTTTAAATTTTGTCCATTGACAGATTGCTTGGGCAGACAGGCCAGTCTGCATTCTGTGTTTGTTGCACGGAGAACAGAAATTTCGACTGTGCAGATAAGACTCAGAAAAATTATTCTTCAAATAATTGTAGATGCAATAAAATTAGTTAAAATCAGAGACTTGAGCAGATGCGCAGATCACAGTTGTGGTGTCTGCATAAATAAATTGAGTCTGAATATATTCTCTGCGTAAATAATTGGAGTCTGAATAAATTATCTGCGCATAGCATAAAATGAAGTCTGGCTGGACAGGGTGTTTGATAATACAATAAGTAAATTAAGTACCAATACAATGTTAATTCATAGATTTTCCTTACCTGTACATTGAGATTTTTAAAGCTTGACACTTTATTGCCCTTCACAAAAGCTGAAACGAGAATAAACGAAAGAGAAACCAGGCACGAGTCAGGCTAATCAAGCAGGCACCAGCATGAGAGAGAAAACAATAAAAAAAACAAGACCAATAATATAATTATGAAGCAATGAACAAACCTTGAATTTGGGGATACCGTCCTAATTTTCAGTTGCAAACTTTCAAAATTGCAGAAGCATATAACTGCAAAATATAACGAAACAAATATGAATGGTTTAGGACCTGACGTGGAATCCATTGGCAGATTTAGTTTCTGAATTCTGAGTCGAAGTAGGCTACCGTGGCTAATTATATCTTAAATTATTTCCCAATGAAAATAAGGCTAGTAATCACTGTACTCAGTTGGTAAGCCACAATTATATTTATCTTTCTCTAGGCGATTAAAGTGCAAGTAGGAGGAACATCTATATCTATATTTATAGTAAAATCGAGAGTCAGTTGCTACGTGTACCTGGCCAGCCGCTTCTTCCTTGCCGGCATGACAGCATCGCTTGCAATCGTCGTAAATTTGGTCTAATTTGAATTGTTTCAAGTCGTCACATGAACCACAAAGAAGGTTTGACGAGAAACCAGCTTCTTTACAATCTCTACCCGTCTCTTCTCCGTTTATCAAGCTGAAAAGAGTCTTGATAAGCAAGAAGAAAGTCACGAAGTCCACCTCCATGATGGATCCGTGGCCAACTGCAAGTGAGCAGTGCGCATGCTTGCAACGTCAGTGCTTGGAAGCCTTTGTTTTCTGCTTGCCAAAATTTCGCCGTCCGGTTGTCCAGCCGCCGCCGCGCGGTTTTATTGGTTTAGGGTAGATAGATAGATAGATATCAGTATATTTAAGACATATAAACACTAGGGTGGTTCAAAAAAAGTCGACTTTCGAAATATTAACGGGATCAAGGCGAAAAAGTTGTGAAA
>OFHS01004303.1:0-12559 GCA_900245855.1 Calvadosia cruxmelitensis | reverse complement strand
TAAATAGTCCAATGACAGCAGCGACGAAGAACAAAGGACAACCAATCAATTTGTCTGTTAAGAATCTTTGGCTCGTGGAACATAACTGATTCTAAGTCAAGATTCTATATAAAAACATTTCGCATGCTAAATTTGCACAAAGCATACTAAATCAGTTTGATTGAAAACAATTGTTGGTATTTCAATACAGTACCTCATTGCTATTTCAAATTCAGTAATATTGTGAAACAATATATAAGTATATCATTATAAAGTAAGAAAACAGAGAGGACATTTACGGAGAAACTAGGATGTAAGTTTCCGTAAAACAGTAATACATTTAAAGTATATTGAGCAATAATAAGTATCATTTCTTCTGCTTTCCATATCTCAGTACTCTGCTTCTATATCCTCAGGTCGAGCCTCGTAAATGGTCTACGTACGATTTCAATTTTGATACAATGGGTCATGCCTTGCTCACATTATTCTCGTCTGCAACTGGAGAAGGATGGCCTGCGTAAGTTGAAAGTAAACCTGAATATATAGAGAATAACATGAACTTCTACTAAAGAGATAAAATTAGTGTCTTCCATATAGGAAACATCGTGATCTGTTGTTGTAGAAAGCGCTATATAGAAAATAAATCATTATCAGTAAAAAATAAACACCTTTTAGCAATGTAAATTGAATAATAGAAATAAATAAATGTGAATGTCAATTACACCAATACTTTATACAATGAAACGTATCTACAATTATTTACAAATTACTCAGCTTGGCATGTTCCCCGGACATTTGCACAATTCCCTCTTTGCAATGTAAATAATCTCAGCTATGTTTCCGGGTTGGCTATAGCATTCTTTCTGATTTTTTATTGTCCCGCACCGTTCGAGTTCAACTTAAGTTGCCATTATTTAAACCTCTTTGCAGGCGTATACTACATATTGATATAGCCATCAGGAATTTATTTTTTCAATTAAATCAAAGATGATGATGCCATTAAAAGCTGCTCATGGTTGTATATATACAAAATGAAACGTGAATCCTCATATCAATCATAATTTGAAAATTAGGGCATTAATACATATCAATGATACATCGATAATTATGATCGACATATATATATATATATATATTAAGATTGAGATTCATTCTATTAGCAAAATTGCTTGTTTGGTTAGAGAACCTTTCATTTCATGTAAGTAATAGTGATCATATAATTTAATTCATACCAATACACAAGCTGGCTACAAAGAAAGTAGATGCATATCGAGTCACTAGCTTTCTTCCCAGCAAACACAAGACGTCGTAGGACGTCCCATTGACGTCTTTACGACGTTAGGACGTCTCTGTTACGTCTTGAAGACGTTTTGTGTTTACTGGGTTGTTACGACATCTTCAGTGTTAAAATTCTTGTTGTTCTTATTCCGATTACTATTCTTTGCTTGATTTCGTTTTAGTGTCATGCACAAGACGGTCGATGCAACCGAGGCTAATCGGGGACCAATCACTGACAATAGAATCTACATGGCCATTTACTACGTCTGTTTTGTCGTTGTGTTTTCATTTTTCTTCCTGAACATTTTCATTGCTTTGATAATTGTTACCTTTCAAGAACAAGGGGAAAAGGAATATGTCGACTGCGAGCTTGGAAAGAACCAGGTAAACTTAAAATATATAGTTCATGAGTTTTAAATTCTCTCAACGGGCAAGTCGAATTTAGTAAAATGATTAAAATCGAAGCTGAATGATGTAGTTTCTTTACAAATTTTATTGTTAAAATTAGTTTTATAATATAACATTTAGCGAGAACTTGTGTGCTCTCTGTCTCCAACAATAGTAAATCGCTCTGCCTCGCTGCATTGAGCACTTTATACGAATGTGTGGAACAAATCATTATTGATTTACTCATTTACTTAATATAACATCCGGCAGTTGATAAGAACAGTGAATGCTTGATGTATTTAAGAACTAAAAGAGCATCTAAAATATTATGAAAGTATTTGATACTCCTAAGATATTTATTAGATATTGTTTAGTTTGAATATTTTTAACATGTGTTGCTCTTGTAGAGAGCCTGTCTCCAGTTCGTGCTGAATGCAAGACCACGGCAAAGACACATGCCAAAGAACGTCAAAACAATCAGCTATAAAGTCTGGGTGTTAGTCGACTCTAAACCGTTTGAGATTGCAACCATGCTGCTCATCGCCCTCAATGCTATAGTTCTAATGCTTGGGGTAAGCTTTAATGATGTGACCATACTTGCATTCCATTACTTGTTAAACTGATGTGTCAGTTAATTTCAATAGTGCTTTTAAAAGGGAGTATGCCCTAAGTGCCAGTATGCAAATTATCACTTGAATTAGGTTGATAGTTGTTAGCGGTGGGTCTCATTGGCATGACTAATGCTCTTAAGAGGAAGTTGTATGACTTCATAATTGTTAAGCGAATTCAATCAAACCATTATTTAGCAACCACTTAACGGGCAAATGGAAAATGGTCTTTCGGCACAGGTGGTCACTCAATACAGGTAAATTGCATTGTTCTAACACTTGACGGGGAACTTCAATGTCGCATCGTACCACATGTGATAGTGGTTGCTTTACGGACAGGTAATTATCTAGACATCCGATGGGAATGGGTATGTAGTGTTTTAATGTACAGCATAACCTAATAAAAATCACCTTGATTTTTAGCCAAAAATCGTGATAATAAGCGAGTGTAGATGATATCAAGCTGGTAAAAATTGATGATTGAGACAGAGATTGGTTCACAAACTGAAGTGATGTTAAGCGTATTATGATTTTACCCGAGGTGATATAAAATAGGATTCCACTGTAATAAAAACGTGCATTGTAAACGATACTTAAATAGGAATTCAATGCTCTGCTTTTATCTGGCTAATTATGAGACACTTTTGAAATTCATCTCAATAATTGTTAATTGGCAGTTACTACATTAATGATATTGGCACGGTTCTATTTTCCTGTACAGAAAGACAACGCAAGCAAAGATTATGACTACGCCCTTGAGCTGACAAATCTCGTTTTCACGATTCTTTTCACTCTGGAAACTGTCCTTAAGCTAATTGCTTATAGCATGGTACGTATATCCTAGAGGTAGCTGATATCTTCATGTGAAGTACTATATAGATTATAGAACCTAATGAGGTGGATAGAGCCTGTTTCAAAATTCTATTTAATTTGTTTCTGATGAGAGGTTTCTGAGGAATCATATTATTATAAATTTAACGTAAAACATAATCTGACTGTTATAGCAGATTTGTAACGATTGGTATAACTTGATATTGTTACGACAAAGGCAGACAAGGAGCAAAGACGAAACAGTGCTAAAATGTTATGCAACTTACTGTGTACTTGGAATAATAGTTATTGATAATAATAAGGAATAATAATAAAAGTCATAATGTTAACTGCATAAACTGGCTTTATGAAGTGGTTATGATTGACAAGCGGAAATAATTATAATAGAGAGAGGACTGGGAACTAAGTTGAGTTACATGAAATTGAGGCTAAGAATAAAGTGAGGCTATAGGAATAAATTGCTAATACAGTAATTATGGTGACTGCTACAGATTTTAGCAGAGCAGATGCTCCAGTCATTTTTCATTGTGTGCAGAAAATGAAGTACGGAATCCCGCGACTGTAATGAAATCTGATGAAGTGGTGACTTCTTCTATACCTACGCTAATTTAGCTAAGGCCGTTCATTTGTTCAATATACGCAGATATTTATGAACATTATTTCAGAAAATTGTATTTAAATGTCAATTATATCTTTCATACAACGGTTGTCATAATTATGCAATTGGTCATTACAATGACAAGCAAGTTTTACGTATCATCGTCTATTCTTTCTTTTAGAATTACTTTCGTGACAGCTGGAACATTTTCGATTTTATTATCGTTGTTGTGACTTTGGTTGGTTCTCTTATCAACATGTTCGACACAGCAAACGTAAGTAATAAAGCGGCCAGATCGATATAGATTTACAATATTGATAGGGATTTGCTACGAGAAAAAGAAAATATAGAATAGATGCAACTATGTACGGATAACAAGCGTGTACACTGCTAGGGACCGTTATGAGCGACTTCATTTCTTGTAGAACATTAATCTGCAGAGCTGATGTAATAATCCGATTATAACTTAAGATAAATTACATGTGTAGGATAATGATATACTATAATTATGCTTACATGAAAGAAAGTCAAGATGCGTGGAAGCATAAAATCGAGGCTAAACAACACATAAAATCTTGGTGGTGGTCTTTTTCTTTTCATTTGCACAGGGAAAGGGGGCAGTCGAGCAGCTGGGTAGTAATGTAATGTATACGAAAATTTAGCATCCGAGAGGAGAGGAGTGCTTTCGTAAAATAATCGTCCCTCATCTGCTGCCGTGAACTAAGTTCGCCCATCGGCTGCGATCCTTGGCTGCGCAAGTGTAGCTGTGAGGAGACAGGCCCAATGACGCGACATCTTCGTGAATCATTTCGGTGTAGGTTGTCCGCAGTGCTCCTCCTTGGCGATATGGCTCGCTCAGTTGGTGGTCAGGGTGGAGAATTGTTGCCAAGGGAATGTTGGGCCTGCGGCTTACGTGATCAAGAAGCTGGGCAGTACAGTCACTATCAAGCCTGCACCCATATACCTTCTGTAAAAATGATGCATCTACTCTACTTCATTGCACCTGTGAAATAATCGTGAAGAGCCATATCAATTATCACCAGCAACAACAACAACATTAGATGCAACTTTCGCAAGGAACCGTAAACAACTTTGCTTAAACCGTTTTATGGTCAAGTCACTTGACTAAATTCTAATGGCATTCAAAGGCCTAAAGAATCAGTTGTTCTATTCATATGTAAATAAACCTTAGCTAATTATATGTTGTAGACATTGTATGTACTGATTATGGGTTTTGAAATATACTTCTATCTATCTATCTATCTAAGACAGCGTTGCTTTAGCTAAATTCTGCCTATTTTACTTGCTGTATTTCTCAAGACGTTTAGGGTGTGCGTCAAGTTAAATTCTATTTGCCTGCCATGTTATTTGCTATCGTAGAAATATACAATACGATATCAAAAGTAATACACAACTGCTCCGATATTTCAGTATAGGAATAATACTTTCCTTTGCAGGAATTTCCGATTGATCCCAGTTTCTTTCGTCTCTTCCGCGCCTTTCGTTTGCTGAAGCTTCTGCGACAGGGGTACAACATTCGCATTCTCTTATGGACATTCTTGCAATCATTCAAGGTAACGTTACTTGATGATTTTATGTGTATTTAGTCTTCGCTGTTTATCTAAAGCAGTTCGATATAAAGAATACAATTGTCAGAATAGGGGAATTTAATTTACATTTGCATTCAAATATTTTTTTTGAGAAAAAAGAAAAGCAATGGTAAAAAGGACAGTAATGGTTCAGTGCCAAATCGATTGTATAATGATCAATTAACTGGTTGTGTCAGTACATGTGATCCGACATTATATATTCGTTGTGCCTTCTGCATGAGATGGACCTGGCAGACCCCGCATGAGATGGCTGGCATCGTTGGCGGGTTGGAGTGGAGCACCCTGCACATATTATGTGCAGACAGCTATAGACCGAGTGCCTGCACTGCACACTCCATCACAACACCATTCTATGGTGTTACGCGCACATAGAGTTAGCCAACGGGCCCCTGGCCTATGACGTCACCATCATCTTCTGCATGGTTTTAATTGTCGAGTGTCCCAAGGGAGACAAGCCATTGAGTTACGCTCGTTGAATAAAGTTGCATTTACATCTACATTTACATCAATTATCCATCTTTACTAAGTAATGTTACTTAAATAGTAGAAAGCATTAACATCTGATTTGAGATACTTGTCAGGATATTAATTGACGGATCGAAGGTTCAAACCCAACCGTAGGCCACGCTACATTGCATCATTTGTCTAAAATCAATGTTAACGGTAGAAAAGTAACTGATACTAAACCCTAATTAGATAGACTCACATCAGTGAAATCAATCAAATCAAATTATTTGGATTCGCACTCTACTGCGATGCATAACAAAATCAGTTACGACAGTGGTATGTTTTACAGAATGACGAGTAGGCATTTACATAATGTCCAAGTAACAGGCTTATGAAACTTTCCTATACGATTATTAAACTTTAGTTCGGTTCAGATCGGTTCGTTTCCCGCCATATATGTAGATCTCCTTTCTCAACTTCTTCAAATTGGAGTCAAGCCCTTCCTATGTTTCCGCGTGTAGAACTGACTTGATCAGGGGAGGATTATTCTGGGAAAGTAGGTTAATTTACTAATAAACTATTTATATCTGCAATGAATACAATGAAACCTGTCTATAATGGTCACGATTGGGACCTGTGAAAAATGACCTTTATAGACAGGTGGCCTTTCTGTCTAGGTTGATTTCTATGGAAAGTCTCATTCCGGTGTTATGAAGAGAGGCCTTTATACACATGCGGCTGTCTATAAAATGCAATATCAAAATTTATTATACATTACAACAAGAAATCGTTTACTGAAATAGCTAGTAGGTATAAAACAACAACTTAGATTTTCATTAATTCCCTAAAGAACACTTGAATTGACTTCTAGCATTACGCAATTGAAAATTCCAGTTTCCGCTTGAAAATGGTTTATGATGATATGACTAATATCTCTCTCTTTCCCAGGCTCTCCCTTACGTCATGATGTTGATTGGCATGTTATTCTTTATCTACGCTGTGATTGGCATGCAGGTAACAATGCATTATTGGGCTGACCTGTGCTATTTTCTACTGTTCAACCGGGCAGAGAGGCAACCTTTTTTCTAGCACAAAAAGATGGGGATTGCAATTGTTAATCAAATGTTAGCAATAGCAGTGTGCAAACATAGAAAACATCTATAAAAGGGTGTAAGAGGAGCAAGCAGACACACAATTTGACTCGAGAGCCCGCTCGAGAGACACTGTACTGGAAGTGAACAAAGGGACTTGTAGATTGATCTTACTGTACGATGCAATCGTAATCACGCTACATTATTACTAGACTACTACATGCCCTCCTGAACTTATAGTACACCGCCTTGTTGTCCTATAGTTAGATACTCAGTCTTGGCGGAGCATGACGGTTTCGTTGGCTTCTCCGTGGTGATACTGTGGCATCAAGCTGCGGTGCAATGTTTTCCGAACCTAGGCTTTACACTGTATGACCACCCTCCTCTTTCTCGTCACTGAGTGTGACCTCGCTGTCGCAGTAAAAGAAACACGTTGTGTTTGACTCCAATACAACTTACAGCATATTTATGCTCTTCATTAATCAAGAATTGATCACTCTGCTACTAGTAACGGAAATGGCTTTATTGGAAGCAAATTTATCAGTTCTCTTTTCTATAATCGTCTATTTCAAGGATTGTTCATGGCTGTCAAAATTGTCGATTTCAACTCAAAAACACGTGACTGTAGTAGCTTATATCCAAAAAGCTATTAGAACTGCACTTGGTCAGCTCCTTAACTGACAAGTAGTGTCATGTAGTAAAAATAGTAAAGTCGGTCGATAGTCGTGGATACGTTGCCGCAAGTACTGAAGCTTCGCTATTTTTACCGAAGTACTTATTTCTGATTGAAGGTCCGATAGAGCCAGGAGTGCCTTGGAGACATAATTATCAAGTGCGGGAGGCAGATCAAGGTCCTAACTTCTGTGAACTTGCGCACAATTGACCAGGTGCAGCCTCGATGCATTTTGGGATTTATGCTAGTTGACCTCTGCCCCATGGGACGACACCACAAAATTGCTTTGTTTGAAGCGCATTCAATCGTACTCTTTCTATAATGATCGATTCCACTAAAGATCGTTCTTGGCTGTCAAAATTGTCGATTTCAGCCCAGAAACACGTGACTGTAGTAGCTTAAATCCGAAAATGCATCAGTACTGCATTTGGCCAAATAATTGTGCTTTCCATTGCGGCAACCTGCTAGAAGATACCAGGCTCGATAAGACCACGATGGGATTCGAGCCATGGACCTTTCGATCGAGATCCAGATCCTCTATATACAGACTGAGCTAACGTCATGTGAATAGCGATATTATTTATATCTGTTATGCTATTTTATTAATCTTGGTTATTTTCTTCTTCAGTTGTTCAGCAGGATCAAGTTAAATCCAAAGACACATGTCAATGAATTTAACAATTTCACAGGATTTTTCAACTCAATTCAAGTCCTTTTGCGGTAAGAGACATGTGAACCTTTAGAAAACAGATATAATCATGCTGTCATGATATTTCTAGAATTCTCAAAGAGGCATACTTCACAAGATAATGTCAAATCAAGAAATTTATTTTGGACAACGTTTCGTCATCTGCTTGCGCCACTCGCAAGTTGATAGAGAATCTTCAAAATAATGCCTACAATGTCAATGTCTGCTGGTTTCTTTTTAATTATCATTGTTGTAATTTTACAATAAGAGGAATGACGACATTGATTACTTGATCAGTAATTACTCCCACATGGAAAATATAGCAGTGCATGGGTGCTGTTGATCTGAACTTCTACATCGAAACGAGGATAATGCAATAACGAGGCCAACTCATCACAGGCTAACCCGTAAGAAAGATGGTCGTTAAGGCAGGTGGTCCTTAAGGCAGTTGGTCGATAAAGATAAAGGCGACTGGGTATACTGTAAAGATATAATAATCAAGGATAATTCTGTGATATTTCGAAGCATATATCGGCTTGTAATTTTGACAATATTCTCCATTTATTACAAGCAATAGCAAAATAAAGAAATTATAATTCATGAATAAATAATTCGATTAGATCTAAGCCACTATTTTACGCACCTTTCTTACTGTAGACATTGTACTTTCATTTGTTCAGATGTGCAACGGGAGAGGCCTGGCATCTAGTCATGGTGGATTGTTTCGATTCGGCTGTTTGCTATGACAACAGCAACTTGAAATGTGGTTCGACCCTGGCAGCTGTCATATTTTTCTGTTCATTTTATTTCATTTGCTCATTCCTGGTAAGTATGTTTTCAATTTTGAATGGTATAAATAGTTATAAGTAAATATATATGTTTACTTACAATTATATTGTTTTATAGAATTCGGATCTCTCTGCGGGATATACTGCTTCTTATTTCTGTTCCTGAATCAATATAGGAATGAGAGAAAGTCATTTACAAACTGTGAAAGTGTAATTATCATGATTGATAAAATAAATTCCAACATCAAAAACGAAAACAATCAGGATTATAACAAACTGGAAAACATTAAATGCAGCTCATCGTTCGATTTTTTTAATACATTTTTGTCATTCATTTTTTGTTTTTATATGATACTAATGTTAGACTGCTTATTATTTTGCTCTAAAATTTCATGTTTTATTCTTACGTTTTCGACGTTTACTGATTACTGTTGCTTTATTGCGCTGATCATCCTGATCAGGTATTTTTTCTTCTTTTTCTATTGGAGCTTGACAATTGTGAGATTTCTATTCTACGTTTACATGATCAAATAAAATATATCTATCTATCTATCTATCTATATTTCAGCATAAAACGCAAATGTTGTTTGTGCATTGTGTAAATTGGATTTGCGAAGGCGATGCGATGATTTCGTTCTTATATTTTCAGCTTCTAAATCTATTCGTTGCCGTGATTATGGACAACTTTGATTACTTAACGAGGGATGAATCGATCCTTGGTCCACATCATATGGACGAGTTCGTTCGAGTCTGGTCCGAATACGATCCCTCTGCGTCGTAAGTGTACTTCGTCGGAAATATACCAGCTTCATGTGAGCGCAAATATCTGCTAAAAAGACCAGTGAGGAGATACAAAGCAATGAGCATACGCTAGACATAGTAGCGGCTACATTATCACCCCCTTCTATACGTTTAAGCGACTGAAGTTTTGAGCTAATACGGACAACATCAGTCATCGACAAACAAACAAACGGTCAAACCGTCTGCAGATCGGAAAGTTTTCCTGTCTGCTGTATTGTGTGCTATTAATTTGAAAAAATTGTCAATCTTTCGATATTTTAAGCAGCTAATTCTATTTTCTCTCATTCCACCACTGGTTTTCGGAACTTCATCAATCGTCACAGAGGAAGTTAACATAATATACTGTTGATATTTGTAACAAAATGTTGTACATTTTTAAATTAATACTGCCAAAATGAACCTTCATTCTATAACCAGTCTTGGGACTGTGTTATCTGGTAGCTTTTGAGATTTCTTTTCGCAATGTGGATCGATACAGAAATAGTTGCAATTTCACCAAAGGTTGTGAAATTTCCAGACAGATTAATCGAAACTCGTAGCTGTTAGTTAGGAAGGAGTATTTAGAAGTATTTTCATATCCCCCTCATCAGTTGTATGCACGACGTCACCTAAAACGCATACTAATGATGCATAAAATGTTGACATAATGACATTAATTATGTAATTATGTGGTGATCCTAATTATTTGATTATCCTAATTTATGTGCTATCCTAATTATGTCGTTATCTTGTTTTAGGGGCAGAATCAATCATAATGACATCTATCCTTTGATGTGTGATATGCAGCCGCCGGTTGGATTCGGGAAAAAATGCCCCAAAATGTTAGCATACAAGGTTAGTGCCACAGAATGAATACGAGACGGTTAGAAGAGGTGCAACTTGCGTTTCTGTATATTTGTCTCGTTTTTTTGCTGAAGCACGTGCTCTTGTTGTTCTTGTTTGGGTCTCGGCCATAGTGTTTTCCTTACCGTTCGCCTGGCTATTTACCTGACTGTTGGCCGGGCTGTAAAGTAACTATTGCTTGGACAGTTACTTTTCGGTAACATTTTCCCGTAACTAGTTGAGCTTCACTGAAAGTAACTTGTAACTGTAATTAGTTTCATATGTTCAACGTACTGTAATTTGTAACTTCTTCAAGCTACTTTTGTTTATGAATATGCTTTTAATTATGCGCAATTTAAATTTCTGACTATGTTAATGTACAGAAAAGTTATTGCTTGGAGATCTGATATATGATGAAAATTGCCTTGGATTGCTTTCTTCAGCTCAGTTTCCGAAAGAATATCTGTAACTCAATTGTAGATAATTGGGACAGTACCTGCATGATTTCGCTTGACTGTTTGTCTTGTCATTACAGCGTTTGATGCGAATGAACATGCCGATAAATGGAGACAACACAGTTTTGTTTACTGCAACCCTGTTTGGCCTCGTACGGGAGTCTCTCAACATGACACCGAGTGATAGCAAGTGCTTTCGAGATAGCAATTTCAGGAAAATCATGCGACGCTTGTGGCCGAATGCATCACAGAAGTTTCTCGAAGTCGTATTACCCGAACAATCAGGTATGGCAATAACAGTTAATCAGTTATACACAATCATGTGATATGATGTTCATGAATACAATGGAGATAATTATAGTAACCCTTGTCCCCTTCCTGGCTACATCAGGTGTACCTTTACAATGTTCCAACACATAGAGATGCGATGTTTCCTGTATAAATTCTGTAAATGACGCCCGGGCAAGCAAGAGAATGACAACCTTTGCTCACGAGCTTTCAGAAACTTGATGTTACCACAATGTATGTCTGCAGTAGCAGCCACCTCTATAGAGCAGCCACCTGTGTGTAAAGGCCACTCTTCATAACCTCAAAATGACGCTTCTATAGAAATCAACCTGGACAGAAAGACCGCCTGTCTATAAAGGTCATTTTCCTCAGGTCCTAAAGGTGACCTTTATAGACAGATTGCGCTGTATGTATGTACGGTATGTTTAATTGACAAAAATATTGAAAGGCAAATAAAGGGAAGCTTGACTTCCACTTACATAAAGTCACTTGTATCCTTTAAACGATAAAAATTCTTATGCGCAATTAGTAAGCAATGCATTAAGCTATTAACACATCCCATGATGGTACAGTATGTAGCAACGGCGATCATACTGACGCAATAGCCAATATGTAACTGCTGTTCTTTTCTATACAGAAAACGAGTAAGTTAAGCCCAGTTTACACGACCAAGTTTTCCTTGACAAGTTTTCCTTGACAAGTTCCTTGCTGGTGTAAACGCGCGAGCAAGGTTTCCTTGACAAGTTCTTGGCCCTGCCTGGGTTGCCATAGCAAGCATAATGGCTACCATCGATTGCATTATGAAATGTTTCCTTGGTCATTCAAGACCTTCGGGGATATGCCTCCCGTGTCTGTGAAACGCCTAATTTGTCTTTAACATGTGGCATCGCTTCGTATAATTATGTTATTTCACGCTTCTAGCCGAAACAGCATCGACGTCACAAATGGGGGACAAAGCTGTTCTTAATATCGTGGCATCGATCCATTGAAGTTTGATTTTGCAACTCAACGTGCGATGAATCTTTCAACCACGGCTCGAAGTCGTGTTCGATATTCGAATGCTTTTCTCAAAAACGTTCTTTTAGAGTGACGTTGTAAAATCGTTGTTGCGCTGTCATAGTAACAGCCGCGTTTCGGGATGCAGAACGAGATAAACTGCAAAACTTGACAAGTTTTCCTTGCTGGCCCGTTTACACGATCAAGTTTCCGTCCTTG
>OFHS01004302.1:0-14352 GCA_900245855.1 Calvadosia cruxmelitensis | reverse complement strand
GTGAAGCGGTCTATTGTTGCGAGACAAAAGAAAGCTGACACCAACAAGCGATCTGCAAACAAGTTCTGGAAAGGTGATCAACGTCATGACCGACGTTACGATTCCACAAACATTTTCGACAACAGCGCAGTAGACAAATGATGGGCAACTTAAAAACTCATCATGAAGCTTTACAGAATCTGCAAAAAGCAGGAAAATGCAAACAAATTCCGAGAGCGAAACGGGAAAATCCATTCCCGGTTCCCGGAATAAATGTCGGGTCCCGGTTTCCCGGGACTCGATTCGGAGCCCTAGTCTTACTACATTGTCACAGGGCGCATCAATTTGTATTGTGAAACCAATCAAAAGGCTTAATGACGTATATCAAGATTGTAACCTCATTACTATCACTATAGTTTTTTAGCCCCGAATTGTGACCATAAGCAAGTAGCGGGTTAAAATAGTTGCTTTTGACAGAGCTTGGCTCTCAAACTGAAGTGATGTTATAAAAGGGTCTTGACATCAACCGACGTAATATCAATGTGAGAACGACATCATGCAAAAAATAATGAAATGTATCGGCTTACCTCTGTGAAGTTCATAAGACTGCTTGGGTTCCCATGTTGAGGTGTCCCACACAATGGTTTTCTACAGAACAAATAAAACACGTATTTATGTTACACGAAAGCTAATTCATTTCAGTTATAGACAGATAGATATAGATTTACTATTATTATTTATTTGTTATAGATAGTTAATATTACATAGAGAAGAATTCTGGCTGGGGATACAAATTAAGGAATTAAATAATTAGTCATGCTTGAGTTGCACTGATTTGTTTTATTTTACTTACCAGTAGACCTATACAGTAAAAACCAACTAATAAAACCAGCCACTTTAAAAAATGAAACAAATAGTTTTGTTCCTAAGTTTCTGCTACACGCTTTCTCTCAGCTAGTAACATGCCGTCAGTAACAACAGCTGCTTAGTAGAACCAAAATAGAGCTAGTCCCGAATTGAATTTATTAAGCGGAGTAGACCATAGTCCTTGCATTGACAAGAAGCTGTATCATCTTGAAGCCATATTAATTAGCGACAACCTGTATTCAGCAACAACATTTCTAAAAAATACATCAAATAAACCCTACCGGATCGAAATTTCAAA
This sequence comes from Calvadosia cruxmelitensis, assembly GCA_900245855.1. Classification (NCBI taxonomy): domain Eukaryota; kingdom Metazoa; phylum Cnidaria; class Staurozoa; order Stauromedusae; family Kishinouyeidae; genus Calvadosia; species Calvadosia cruxmelitensis. The sequence continues at coordinate 13,208 of OFHS01004302.1, read as the reverse complement.
ATATGTAGCTCTAACGCACCTTGTCCAAGCTGCAACTCGCAAGGCAGGTCCCTTTTCTGTTCCATTTCAAAGCGAAAACTAGACCTTTATGCTTTGTAAGAACAGCAACTGAGCGACCTGACAAGAGTAACAAAATAATCTTTACAAATCATGTTACCCAAGACTGACTGACAGAGACAGATTTGTGTATGTTTTATAATATCGTCAACAAATTAGTTGACATGTTCCAAGTGAATTGAAGCTGCATCCCTTGCCGATACGAAGTTACGGTTTGCGGTTCGACATTGACACAGCCAAGCTGAACTCACGCCACCATTTTTTCTACAATCGTGTAGTCAGGGTATGGAACTCTTTGCCAGAAGAAGTGGTCTATTCCAAATATTTATCTGTATTCAAATCTATACCCGAGACACACATGGGTATCGCCCGTTGATGTTGACTTTTACATTTGCAAAATTTTGTATTTAAGCAACCGCTTAGTGTTAGCGTGCTTGTTACCTTCTATATGTGTATTCTTTTGAATTTTATTTTTGAAATTATTCGAATAAAGACAGATACATATACATCATCAACTACAGGGACTATGTTGCACGATAATAACTGGAATCCACAGCAACCAGCATATTGTCAGGGTTTCAAGTAAGAAACAAACTAACAAAAACTAGGCCAAGCAACCAGAGTATAATCTGTAATTCATAATAACATCTAGTTTTCGCTTTTGAGATTGATTTTGTAACATGATAAATGCAAATGCCTTGCTGTCTAATTTAAAGCGGGTGATCCAATTAGCCCCAACGGATTGTCTCTTATGCAGCCACAACAAAAAAAGTAATTAACAATGAAATCATATGTCGGACAGGCCCAGGGTAGAACCAGTGGCGTTTGATTGGCAACAACACATCCGAACTACTACATCTTTCATTCTTTAGCAGCTGATTAAAGATCTTTTATAAAACAGGATGCATTTCTCAAAGCTACGATGCACTACATAATTACTGGTCTAACTATGAATTACGACACAACGCTCGATCAAGTCTACAAACCTTCATCACTCCAAATCTTTACTTTGGCATCATCTGCAGCACTGGCGATCAGAGAACCATCATTCTGAAATAACAGATATTCATACAATTTAGGAGACTTGTAATTGCCGCCAATGAATTAGAAACGCGATAAACAGAAGCTGATTGTCATATGCAAACGAATGACTATCGTCACATTGTACATATAACTGCTAGATCCAAATGCATACTAGAGTCTAGAAATCAATACTCAATGAAATTGTGAACAACTCAAACTAAAGGGTTAAAAATTGAACAATCAACAAACTGAGAAGAACTTCACACAATCACGGCATTGAACACAATTTAGCATATTTCCATAACTTTATTCCTAACAGTAAACTTAACTGAAGAAAACTGAATAGAAGCGAAATCAGAAGATTTGTGGCGTGATGCCGTAATTGACATTAAACTGAACTGCAAAATTAAAACATGTGTACGGGTGTTATACTAGATCTGGATCAGATTACATTACAAATAATTAGCATAATTAACGACAGATTAAATTATTGTTCTGTGCGGTTCTTCAGCGGAACAACAATCGAATTAGAATACTAACATTCCATTCCAATGCTGTGATGTCATTCCCTGGTGGTTTTTCACCATCGCTACCAGAACGATGTTCAAGAACAATGGGTTTAATATCTTTGTTAGCGAGGGCATTTGTTGGCCATAGTCGAACTGTACCATCAGCAGCACTGAAAGAAATATCAGATAGCTCACATCATTTTATCAGATAACATTTTTGACTCACGGTTACTATGGTAACGTGACGTCTATGCTATGAGAAGGGGAAAACGGAATGTTTTTTTTTTCTTCACAAGCTCACATCATCTATCTTGCGCGGACTAGGCTGCTTTGCGAGAAAGACAATAGGAAGACAATGACTCGACTAAAGTTGAGCAATAATATTCCAGGAGAGTGTAGGGAAATGCAGTGAATCAATAAACATCCTTGCGTGAAATTTCTTTTGTGGGCGTTAATTGGCTATTGCTTGACACGCTTCAAGAGCGGCAATAGCAGTGACGCTGTTGTCGTCTCATTACGATTTCTGTGAAGTATAACTGTATGTTAGTTACGTTGTAATTATTTTATGGATGCATTATCCGTGAGTCATGCTCCGAGAGCTTCTATGTTCTTGCATGCATTAGCAGTCAACTCTAAATAAATAACAGCTGCAAGGGAAAGTTTGGAGTCTGTGATTCTAGGTCTATTTGTGAAGTATAAAGGCCAGTTGCCATTCATCTCTCAGATTCATTTGCATGGTCAAGGTAGGTACCACACAGGAGCATTGGGCAGGTTTACATCTGCAATGAAAGACTTTCTGTGACAAGTTTCGTAATCCATGCAAGTGCTGAAAGCCATCTCAGGGGAAACTCCACAGAAACCAGGTCACAGTTCCCGTGTTTACAATGAGAAGTAGAAGAGTTTTGAAAACAATTTGCAAGCGTGTTGATGACCTCAACAATAGTGTTTTGGAACAACTCTCCAGCATAAAGTGCGGCTAATCTAGTATAAATAAAACACTGAGAAACTTCTATTAAAAGTTCTAAGGAAAACTTCCAACTGGTCTTCACAGATAACATCCTCCATGTAAAGATAAATAGAAAAGGCCTAATCATCACAGTGCGCCATGTTGATGGCAAAAGACTTGCTACGACAACGACTTGTTTTCAATAACACAACCACGTCACCTGTATTTAAACACATCTTGAGGAGCAAAATTTGTTAACTTACGCAGTTGCTAATGATTTTGACGATGGACTCCAGCAACAATTGAAAACCTACAGACAATGAAAAAGCGATCTCTTCAGACCATAGCTGGGAAAACTGCAAAAAGAATACTTTGGTCGAGTAAGCCTAGATTAGGTATATGTGACTGAGCAGCTAGTCTTCTCCAGCAAAAAGAAAAGAATGAAGAGTGCATTCAATATAATAATATAGGACACACATCATGGTTAAAGTAACAGCTCTCAGCTATAATTGCTCTCTACGATTTTCATCAGGAAGGGTACAAAATTTAAAGCGTCTGTATCTGTCCAGCTACAGAAGTTTCCCACATAAAAACTGTTATCGATTCAATTCTGATTTACATGCGTCGCAAATCAATGTTTCCTATCAAATTTTGAAAACAGTCAAGGCCAAGAGTGGTAGGGCTACACTATAAATCGCTAGGAATAATTGATATGTACCAAGTTATTTAACAGCACATCTATCTAATTGGCAGTACACCGACTTTCAGCTACTTCCGTTAACAAAAGGGATTCAAAAACTAAATGCAACAAATTTTTGACTTTGTGGGCTATGCATGAGTAGAACATAACTACACATGCTCTTCTTCTGTTGATGCTCACAAAGTCGCCCATAGCTTACCACTTTTTCTAAATTGGCCCTCATTACGAAAGCAACATTTACCCAGTAGATTTCTGAAGCCGATTGTAGCCGGGCTTTGCAGTAATTAATTACTGAGATCAGCATCATATACTGACCTCTGCACCATGACCTGTGAGTATGACGCTATTTAGCGAGACGTTGTCTGTTTCCATGTCAACATCTTGAGGTATTGCATTTTTGCCAACTTCGCTTGTCTGACTAGCATTCTTCAATATGGTAGCAGCCCTTACGGCCAAGGCTTCTGGTATGACTGCATCAATGAGAGGTATAGGCTCAATGCAATCTAGATCGTCGACCAAAGAACCATCCTGCCGAAGGTCAGAAGATCAAACAATCCATATTAGCTCAGTATGCTGATTATGTAATTAATATGTTGATATGAAAATAGTATAACCTGTCTTGTCACAACAACTACTGTTTTGGTAAAATATTAAATGTACTTACATTGATGGTCTCGGCGTGATACTATGGAAATACAATGGTAAATTATCAAACTTAACCACTATCTTTCTGCTGGTAGTGGTAGGCCTACAATGTTAGAAATAAGACGAACTGTACTAGCAAAGAAAGAACATACAGTGAAACCCCGTTAATATCACCTCAGTTAATATCACAACCCGCTTAATATCACTTCAGTTTAAGAACTAAGCTCAGCCAGAATCAATTATTTTATATCACGACCTGCTTATTATAACGATGTTTGACTGGTAAACCATAGTGATATTAACGATGTTTCACTGTATAGAAACTGGAATTCAACAAGTGAGAACAGCAAGAGGTATGGGGACATTATCTGATGGGATACTACGTAATTTCAACCCATACCCACAAAATAACGAATACAGCCTACAGTATAACTGCTTACATCATTTATACACAGCTCAGCCTCGATGTATTGGACTCCTTTCTGGATGATGTTGATAAGAGCGCCAGGTGGTACAACAGAGCCATTGACATTGGATTGTGCTATGTGACTCTCTAGACCAAAACTGAAAGCGGAATGCTGATAGCCTGAAAGGACAATCAAAGCCAAAAATCGTCAAATGAAAAGTGGTATAGTGCAAGTGCTTTGGCATCGGTGCTTGGTTGGTGAGAGGTATTTTGTTGCGACTGGTAGCGAAATGCTAGCAAACCTGTCACCTATACCAAGCACCAGTCACATTGATAAGCAATGGGAAACTACGACTTAGTGCTTATGACTATGGTGTGGGTTTGTGGAGAGGCAAGAGCATCCTGGCTGTCATCCTAGGCATGGCAAACATTAGCAAAATCGTGACACATGCTGCTCAGTGCTAGCAATCAGAGCAATGGATCCTGGCTGACCTACTACGCCCCTTCAACTGCCTGCTGGTCGGATGTCATGAATCCAAGGCATGTGTGAATTAGCTGCGATCACAGGTCAAGGGTCATCTACCGATTATCATATTGAATCTCCTAGCTGACAGTAAGGTGCCCAACCCACCTGGTGTGAGTTTAACTTTGCCTAAATATCTTGCAGCCACATAAAAATTGTGACCTTGCAGGCATACTCAGCATTTTTCAGTTCCTACAAAACTTGCACTAAGAAATGTATAATGCTCATTTGATACAAAAAACGTTTGTTCAAAACAGTAAGATTGTCTTACAACAAATTATGGTAGATTTAGATTCAGAATATGCTGTAGAAACGGCAATGGAAGGCTGTAAGCCGCTGGAGATTTTACTAGAAAATGTGTTAAGGAGAGCCCTTTAGAAGGGAATATTTACATTTAAGAATTAAGATAACTTTGATTGCTCTTTGATAACATACAAACTACAGAAACGCATTTATTTTGACATCAAACAGCTTCTTTTCGGTGAAAACTGCTGAAATTCAGCTACATTCGACAGACTGAAGTCTGAAACTCTGAATGAGCTTACCTGATTCTTGCAAATATCTGTAGATCAGAAAGTTGACTTCATCTGACATAATACTCATGCTGTCAGATAGTTTGTGTGACGCTTGTCACCAGGTAGCAAACGATTATTGCAAGATTAATTCGATGATGAGATGATGGGTTACATAGTGGCCCATGCGTGGCGCCTCCTCATTCATAAATCACTGCCTCATGGCCCCAAATAAATACGGATCCGGGTTTCCTCACGCGTTCGGTATTCTCCAGCAATCAGCCAGTACTTTGTTCAGTGTAATACATTCAAAAAGTACACTATAGATGATTTGATCTCACAATAAGACGCTGAAAATCTGTATATGGTTTACGCTTTGACCAAAATTTCCACGCCAAACATTCAACTTTCAAATCTGTTTGTTCGACAAAGATTGCGCGCAATTGAAGAGGTCTGAGTACCACTCTTTTCCCAGGCCTTTTGTCTCTGTGCGCGGTCTGCATGTTCCTCTACAAACTTAACATCTCGACAAGGTAATATCTCAGAATAATATGATTTTATATCCATGGTCATCGTCACTTTTAAAACACTAACAGCATGATAATTAAGAAAAAATATTAAAGCGTTTCATGCTCTTTCTCTTTATGGTGATCTTGAATTACTCAGCCCCATAGTTTTTAACAAATAAATACAATTATGATCTTGCATGTTTGAATCGAACAGCTCTAGATGGTATGATTTTGGATTGATCTTATATGCGTTGGAAGTCGGGGTTGAAGGATATGTTTCTATTTGCTTTCAGTCACCATGGGTCGAGTAATTAGGAGTCAGCGTAAGGGAGCTGGCGGAATCTTCCGTTCGGTGACTAGCAAAAGGAAAGGGGCAGCCAAGTTGCGCTCCCTCGACTATGGCGAGAAGCATGGTTACATCAAGGGTGTTGTAAAAGATATTATTCACGATCCAGGACGTGGTGCACCACTTGCAGTTGTTGTCTTCAGAGATCCATACAAATATGGTCTGCGAAAGGAGTTGTTTATCGCTACTGAAGGAATGCACACTGGACAGTTCGTTTATTGTGGAAAGAAAGGTAAGAGCATTACAGCATATTAGAACAAATTATTATAGCCAATCAATAGCCAGTTTTCCCACTGCTTTTAGAATGAAGCGTTCATGATCGTCATCTTCATTTATTTGGATATATCCAAAGCATCTGATATGAATTGTTTGTCATGGAGCTCGTGCATAGCATAGTTACAGTATATGACAAAGTATTTCTGAAAAGACAAATGCAAAACATAGTTGTCAAAGCTGATCATCTATTCAAGAAAGAAGATCATTTCTCTAAGAGAATTTGAACTTTATACACAATTGGATTAGTTGTGGCTGTATATGAGGATTGAGATTTTTAGTTTTGCAAACTATTTCTGGCAAGGCAATGCCTCTAAAAGAGATCCTCTATTTGACAGTTTTGGCTACATCAGATGATCAGTCTCATGTCATCATAACATAGTCATTGTCAATTCGTCATTGTCGTCATATTTATTACTATTGTAAAGGATGTACGCGGAGGTGTTGATAGGAGAACAGAGGAGTGTATGATTAAGTTGAATGTATAATCGTGGCAGATACGACGAAGGATAGCCAGCCCGTCCAAAGGCTCAAGAGTACATAATCATTGCAAGAGAATGGTGTTGTGAAATACAAGACATTTGTGGCGACTGACGGAGAGCGCTGATTAACAGTCTGTCTGCTGATGTAAATATAAAATGCTTTATTAGACCGCTACACTACGACCACCATAATCAATGTTTGCTTACTGTCTAATTAAACTATTTTATTCTTATTTGCGAGAGAGCCGAGACAAGCAGTATTCAATTACACTTCCCTCGCCCAGTTATGTAACATCAATTGGAATAATCTCTGTCTCATTTTCTGATAACTTAGTAGCTAATGCATCCCTTCCCTTTAATGCAAAATCAACAGCAATGGGATTGGCAAGGTAGATCATCATGTGCAGTAAGCAAGAAAGTTTCGATGCCTCATATTTTAATGATTAAAGATTGTGACTAAGGCTGCATGTAGAGTTGCAACCAGGGGCCAACAGGGATCCCCAGTTGTAATCCCCGTTAAGATGACGTCATTGACAGGGTTTACCCCGTTTACAATTCCGGGAATCGTTTCATGTTAATTTATTTTAAATGCATGTTCTTTCAACCACATTCTCTGGCGTAACGACGTGTTTGTTTGATCAACGTCAAAAATCTATCCGTTCATGACAGAAACCTCTCAGGCATAACATGTTGTTGTATTATTGAATCCCAAAAATCACAGCATGATCCAGACAGTGCCCACTTCACAGTTCGATTGTTACGCGTACTTGTCGAAGTCCGGTCTGTGTGTGCTCATCGCTGCTCCACATTCAAAGATGACGAGAAATTACTGCTTGGAGTGATAGACAAGATATGATCCGTCACTTCATCCATGTTGCCGTCTGGATTGTAAACAGTTTGTGGAAGAGATTCCAATCTCTCGTGGCTCGTGTTGTGTACATTCTTGATGGCTAAATCAAAACGGTGAATTCGAGGATGAGCCCATGGCGACGATTACAAGAATATCCTGATTGTCACGGCTCATTTTCTGTGTTGCTTTCCAAGAATCGAAATCAGCAAACGTTTGCTGCAGTCGCTATTGTCCAAACCAAACAATGGTATTCACAATGGTAATTCAAACAGTGTGAATTATGGTTAATCCAAAGACTCGACGGGTTCGGTAAGCAAGAGTGTGTTTAGTTCCGCTGGTTTGGCTGGCCTGACTTACAGCAACCGAAAACTTTCCAACTTGGACGGCAAGCGAACATGTAATGTGCTCCTCATCGCTTCTCATCAAAGCAAATCACGAGCTATGTTCACAGACACAATGCTGTTTCGTTGGCGAGGTGTGAGATCGATGAGCTTCGACGACAAAAAACCTCTTCAGGTTGCTTCTTTAACGCGTTTCCATGAATCAGCAGCTAGCAGAATGTCTCCATCTTGTTGTCTGCATTGTTTGCGAATTCTGTGAACCTACAATGATCTCGTCATAATCATTCGAACAGCAGAGAAATACAACAATTTTAATGATTTCTCCGTTGTCCTTGCGATCCTGTTTCTCGCGGGTCTGAATGGTTTTCTTGGGATTCTTTCAAGTGATTGCACAGAGCAGATTAGCGGAGCCAAAACTGTTTGTTTACCATCGCATTCGAAGGGTCAAATGATGTATTCGGCACATCAAAGAAATCCCCGTTCCCCGTTTACCCTCGGTTATAAATCCCCGTTATTCCCCGATACCCCGGTAAGAAAATATCGGATCTTAATGGGGAAAATAACCGGTTACTGCCCCCGGTTGCAACTCTAGCTGCATGTTCTGTCTTGTTTGGTTTGCGTTAGTAACTTGTTAGTTATACTGCTATTTATGAAGTACAATTATGCCGTTAGGTTTGCCGCAGTCAGAGATTTGCATAGAATTCACCTCGTACATCTCAGATGTGCTGTTTAGATTTTGTCCCCTTGACCTTTCTACATCAAATTTGTTTTCATTTTTCCAGCCACTCTTCAAGTAGGAAACTGCCTCCCTCTGTCAGAGCTGCCTGAAGGTACCGTTGTCTCAAACATCGAGGAGAAATCTGGTGACCGTGGCAAGATCGCACGTGCATCTGGTGGATATGGAACTGTTGTCTCCCACAACCACGACACAGGACGCACCAGGGTCAAGCTTCCTTCTGGCATCAAGAAGGTCCTTCCATCGACAAACCGAGCAATGATCGGAATTGTTGCCGGTGGTGGACGTATTGATAAGCCCATGCTGAAAGCTGGTAGGGCTTACCACAAATACAAAGTCAAACGAAACTGCTGGCCTAAAGTTCGTGGTGTGGCTATGAACGTAAGTAACGTTGTCTTGTTATTGTTGTGTACTTCATATCTGAATAGTTTGATGACAGGAAGCTTTCTGTGGAAGTATATTGTGCCACAAATACTTTTTGAAGATTTGTTTTATTGTTTGACTGATATGGCCATGGACTGGATTGCACACTCTATTGTCATACTGATAGGGTGATGGTACTGGCAGATAATGCGACATACGGTTAGAACATGAGTGGGATGTATTGATACATATCTGAAAGACTGAAAGGCGGATTGCATGACACGAATAACTTGCAAATATGGTATTGAATTGCTAAACTTATTTATTTGGTAACATCAAAATTTCAAGTGAGATCATAACCACTATCTGCGTTGCTTTGCCTATGAATCTACCTAGTTCAAGTTGCCCCTATACAGTTGTAGCCTTGATGAAGCCACTATTACGATTGTCCTGCTCTGCACGATATGAACTCTCCTTTGCGACCCTTTGCAATTTCTTTAGCCCCAGTGTAGAAAGTTTCCTTAGAAATGCTTGTGCTACCACACAATAACTCATTTGCTGACAATTAAAGAAGGAAGGATAGCTCTTCCCAGCCTCTACATGAAATAATAGAGTGGAAACCCAGCAAACTTCACCACCAGGGCTTCGCCAATCTTTGTACTTATTGTGACGTGTTAACGTCTGACTGTTTGTTTATTGGTGTACCATTGTCGTCTGTAAATAATCGTGTGTGGAAAATGCATGTACTGTGAGGAAAAGGAGCGGGTTGCTTCGTGGAGCACCACCGTCCTGCATTTTTCTGCTGACATGAGGGTTTACATCTTGGCACTGCTTTGACATCTTGTTCTATTTCGTCTTCAGCCTGTTGAGCATCCCCACGGTGGTGGTAATCATCAACATATTGGTTTCCCATCGACTGTCCGCCGTGATACGCCTGCTGGTCGCAAAGTTGGTCTTATTGCTGCTCGTCGCACTGGTCGTGTCAGAGGTGCAACGAAAGCGAGAGATCAAGAATAGAGAGACACTGTGCCCCCTTAGTGTATGGTTAATGGAAAGGAGAAATCAATTGATACCCATACGACTGCCGTTGTTGATTTGTAATTTTCATCTTGCTTCTATTATAAACGGTTACACAGCATACTTTCCATGTATACTTCACACAGTATTGATAGTGGGAGCTTGTGCTAGACCATCCTCGGCTTCAGGTGTGCCCTAAGCACTTGTAAGAGATGCCAACTTATAGCTAAACCTGTATTAGCAGCCACCTGTGTATGAAGGCCACTCTTCATAACCCCAAAATGAAATATTCTATAGAAATCAACCTGGACAGAAAGGCCACCTGTCTATAAGGGTCATTTTCTCAGGTCTCAAAGGTGACCGTTATAGACAAGTTTGACTGTAGTTGGAGTCGCATCGATTTAGTTTTTGCACCATGGCTTACCTGAGTGGTACATAAAAGTCTTAAGAGGGGAAGACAGTATGCTGCTTGGCGAGCTGAGCTTGCACCCTTAGGGTGTGCAATGGCGCCATACTATCGCATATCGCATGGTAATGCATTTTCAAATTATTCCTACTGAAAGCAAGGTCGAACATACCATCGATCCATGTTCTCTGTCTCGACAGCTTTTACTGCAACTGACTTGAATTGAGTGGCGCACTCATTTGCGACCATGAACAGCATAAAATTGAGCATATACAAATTATGACACGCACACAATGTACGACAAAGACTGATGATTTTCGGCTTTCTCCTAAATTAGCGATCTTGAGGTTCTCATTGTAATTTTGAGGCCCGCAGAAATATATTTCGAAAACAACACAGCATTATAACGACATTTCCATTATCATGAATCTACAATACAATAAAATCGCAGTCACGTTCTGCCTAATGAATTTAAATCCTAAAAGATACAATATTACCAAAAATAAAGCTATGATATTTACAATTTAAAAATTTCTTGCAACTTGCAAGCTTCCCCCAGCACTGAGGGTGCCAAGAATGCTTGTAGCATTACCCCTCTGTATTGTGAAACTTAATCTTTGAATAAGGCAAGCCCTTGACCTTGTTTCTCGTGTGGCATCGATAATTTTTTTCCTAACACTGTGGATAAATTCGTTTGCTTCATCGCCAAAAGGACCCATCGTTTCAACGCCTACCGGTTTGATATGATAGTTGGCAGCAAGTGGAGAGTATTTTGTTGTCTCCCCCCTGCCTCATTGCCTGCACTCCCTGCACCTGTTGCCGATTTTGAAACATGGCTGACAGCCAGTAGATCGCCCGCAGAGTGTCTGAAGTTGTTTGCAGTTCATTCAATCACTCACCCGTGACCCCACCCTCGATCGGCTGTCAGATCAGAAGTACGTAAAGTCAAAACACAACGTAGTAGACTGGCATGCCTTCAAAATTGAAGGGTTTATTTAGATTTCTAAAGCTAACGCTACGTAATATTATTCGCCTACAGTTCACTGCATTTCTTGTCCGAATTTTCATAGTTTAGTACTTGCAAACCCACTAGAAGCTAATAGGGTCGTTGTCACAGTTACTCGATGCAAAGGGAAAACAGAAATAGTTATTTGATTTTAAATATTGACATAGTTATCATCGTTTCTCAAGGCGCACGGAGAAGGGTCTGGGCTCGTAGACCACGCCCTGTTTTCCGTCCAAAGAAGGTCTCGCATCACTGTCATTAACAGATATCTTGAAATTACGAAATAAGTGGGCAAATATGACAAATAATTCCATCTTCACAACTTGTTCCCCGATGCAAGAGCGTGGGCCGCCGAAGAACGGAACATAGCTTATTGTTGGAACAGCAAACGCGCCTGTGTCGGTGATAAATCTCTCTGGTTCGAAGTCATTTGGTCTTTTCCAATGTCTCTCGTCGTGATGAATCGCATAAATGTTTGCCAAAAGAATAACATCAGTTGTGATATTATAACCGTTTAGATTCGCCGCCTTTGTTGCACTGTGAGGCAATGAGAATGTACCAATCGAGCTCTTTCGTAGCACTTCGTGAATTGTCGCTTCGAGGTACGGCAAAGACGAACGCTCTTCGTAAACCACTTCACTTCCACTTGCTAACTCGTGCCGCAATTCATTAAACAGTTTTTCTTGCTTTTCTGGCCACAGAACCAGATAAACGATACCCCACAGCAATGTGCTAACCGTTGTGTCGTATCCAGCAAACTGCATGTCTCCCAAGATCATCCGGAGTTGTTCCAAGTCGATCGAATCCTCGCCTCGATTCAGAAGTAATTCATCAATGAAGTCACGTGCGTTGGACCGGTCGAGTGAGTCCACGTGTTGAGACAGTCTCGCGCCAAACATGGCATCGCGAGAACTGACACACTCCTTCGCTTGTTTTATTTTTGACTTATAAAACAATCTCAGAAATGGTGAAGTTGCAGATGTTCTAAGAAACCCAACCAACTCGCTAAAAGTGGATATGTTATTGACAATTTTTAAGAACTCCTGATCATCTGCGTTGTACGTTATGCCAAAGATCACAGTTGCTAAAACGTTCATTACAAGCAGAGATAAATCCACTTTAAGATTGATCAATTCGGTCGATTTGTTCTCCAATCGCTTGACTAGCTCTTGGCTTTCACTGTTGACAAGCCGCTGGAGTCTTCCGCGGTCAGATCCATACATTCTCATGCAACTGTACGCCAAACGTCTTCGTCGCTTCCATTCCGGGCCGTAATCAGATGCTACAACACCACTTCGTCGAGGTGAATACAAACGTAGAATAAAACCATCTGGTCGACCAGCAAATTCAGATCCCCTTGTCACAAATGCTTCTTTGAAAATCTCGATGGAATTTATAACGACCATTTTGTCAGGTCCAAACTTAGCAGAAACTAGTGGTCCGTAAATCTTTGCCCATTCTGCAAACTGTTTCGCTGCACCGTCCTTGCTTATCTGATGAATATTACCAATTAAAGGTAAGCCAGGTGGACCAGGCGGCAATTTTTCTTGTTTCGTCG